>OX328128.1:88923479-89025979 GCA_946811695.1 Gonocerus acuteangulatus | reverse complement strand
GGAGAAATAAGTGCTTAAACTTTGAAGTAATTGATTTCGTTTATTCGAACGGTTCTTTTTGTTTGTTTTTATTCCTTGTTGTTTTTTCATTGGTTATAGTTGGATAGTGTATTTGACAATAAAACAGATTAATTAAAATAAGAAAAGCAATTCATTGTTAAAAATATATCAGACTGTACCGTATGAAATGTCAGTTTTGGATTTGTCGATTTCCTTCAAATGTCTTGAAACTGTCGAGGCTCCTACTCCGAGTTCTTTGGCATATTCCCTAGTGTTTTTAATTGTTTATAGTAGTCAAATGTGTTTGTCAATAAAACAGGATACGTATAATTAGAATCAATATTTTGTTTGTTAGAATTCGAAGATGCCGTATGAATATCTAGATTACAGTACTGGTGTTGATTTCGTTCTTTAGAATTATTCTTGGTATTCCCTATTTTCATCTGTTACCCATAGTTTTTTATTGTTAGTAGGTTTTTCTTATTGATTATAGAATATAAATCTATTTGGCTATAAAACAGGATACGTAAAATTAGTGACAATATTTCGGAGATTTCTGAGCGAAATACTTTTAAGATTTTCTACCACCACGAACGGCTTTTTTCCTCTATTTTTATCCACTAGATAGGCTTTATTTTGCATATTATTCTATATAAGTTTTATTCAGCAGGGGATTCTGATGAAATGTCGTTTTTTTGCTGTGGATTTTAAATACGATGTATCTAAGATTGGATAACATTAGCGAGTCTACATAGTTAAGAACCGACGACGGAGGATTACTTCTTGCTATGATTTAGTCTACATATGTATATTTAGTCCTAAATCCAAAAAATAAACTTCACAACGGTTAGATAATATGAGCGAATATGGCGGTTCAATGCCCGTAGAAACAAGGGGGCCGCAGGAAATTTACCTGCTAAGAGTAAATCCTCAAGAGCTGTAAATATACCCCAGGTATCTGCCGACACAAATACAAAGCCTAGGCGGAGAGCACCCCAAAAACTCAGATCCAAACATAAGGTTGTATACTAAATATTCATAAAGACTACTTAGTTGTAAACCGATTCATCAATTAGCAATCAATAGTTTTCAACAAAGGTTATATACTAAATATTGATAAAAAGTATTGAATTAGAAAAAAAAACCATATTCCACAAGACTTGTTTTTGGTCCATTTGTGTCTACTCCATAGACTTAATTAGGTATATTATTCTATTGTAGTTGGGCAACTAAACTTTGTTTTATTTTGTTAAATAAAGTTTTTTTTCTTGACTTGTTATTCGTCAAGACTTTTATTTGTCCTTGTGTATTTACTATATAGGTTTTATTCGGCATATTATTCTATATAGGCTATATTAGGCAGGGTATTCTACTCAATCTTGTGTACTTCTTCTTGATCCTTCTGTACATGGGCGTATATAAAAACAATTTCCGGGGGGGCTGAGACCATTTCCAGGGTATGGAATACTAAATATTTAGAGCTTGGAATAGTTTAAGGCAACTAAAACGCTATTACACGTAAAATAAAATATGTTTTATGAACTAAGTGATCTTATTTAATTTATTTTTAAGGGTTTTACGAGAAGTTTTTATCATCAATTCAGAATTTCGGGAGGGGCTGCAGCCCCCTCAGCCCCCTCCCCTCAAATACGCCCATGCTTCTGTATCCTCTAGAAAGGCTTTATTAGGCATATTTTGCATTGATTTATAGAGCTTTGCTTTAGAATGAGAGCCAGATTCTGTAATTTCCGCTTATGTGTAAAAGTTAGCTACTGTCGGTGTCCTTGACGCCTTAATATCACTTTTATTCGAGATGTTCGAGAGGATTTTGACAATTTTCACGAGATATATAAAAAAAATAAGTTTATTTCTTTTCTAAACTTATCAAATGGCACTAGGGACATGAACGGAACCGCGCTAAGATGCTGCAGTTCCTGCGAGTCGGACTTTTTAAATATGTCAGTATTGTGTTAATATAATAGCTGCCATCAGAAAGTATGTCTGTCAGGTCATGAGGAATGTCAAAGTTATGCCGTAACCGACAGTCTGTTAGAATATGTTTTACCGTAAGATCTGTATTACAAGTCGTGCATTTGGGTTTGTCAGTCTTTGTCATCAGGTACTCGTGGGTAATGCGTGTATGGCCGATTCTTAGCCTCGCAAGGACTACTTCTTCTCGGCGTGAGTTCCTGTACGATGATGTCCAGTCTGTAATAGTGGGTTTAATAGTCCTTAGTTTATTGTCAGTCACAGTATGCCACTCAAGTCGCCATTTGTCTAGTATTATTCTACAAGTATGTCTAGTAACATCTTTGTGAAACAGATCAAATGTTAGGTATGTATGTTCTTCTGTCACAAGTCTAGCATGTCTGTCAGCTGTCGTATTTTGTCCAAGGTCCTTATGTCCAGGCAGCCATGATAGTGTTATATGTTTTCCTGTAGTCTGTAAGTCGTGTATTGTATCTTTTATTTCAGTGTATATGGGGTGGCCTGTATACATATTTTGGAGACATTGCTGCGAGCCCAACGAGTCACTGAAAATGATAATATGTTTATGATGTGAGTTTGGAGTATTTTTCAGTGCAAGGAGGATAGCATATAGTTCTGCTCCTAGAATGTTTACATAAGGAGGCAGCTTCTGGGCATAAATCTCTCCTTGTACAACCCCCATATTAACCCTCGCTAAATTGACCTTGAAATGTTATTCAAAGTCAATTTTTTTTATTACATATTTCGAATTTACTAGTTACGAGGAAGAAAAAAGTCAACGGCACCAAATGTCAGAAATGACTCCTTATGGTCAAAATGACCATTAACAGCGTTTAAGTGGGCCATTCCATTCCAAACGTCAAATGGTGGCCGATTTTGATCATTTTTCTTCTTTACATGTTCTAGTAACATTGCATTACACAAAATACCTCGTTTGACTTTTTTTAAAAGCATCTTCTTGCATAAAAAAATTATAAGTATATTGAAAAACGTGCCTCTCAGAGGCATTTATTGGAGGACTATAACTCATATTTTACAATAAACAGGAATGCCTTTATGTAGTTATTTTAGAAGCTAATCAAGAGCTCTTTGCCTATTGAAGCTTTTAATCAATTGCTGAAATTACTCATTAAGGATTTCACAGGTCAAGTATGAATTTCATGAACCAGCCAGTCCCTCCCAGAATAGACGATAGAATAATTGTCCTCGCCCTTGGGCAGAAAAAAAAAGTTTCTTCCTTTAAAATAAAACTACAAAAAACTTAAGTTCTAAGATTATCAATTCAGCGCCCGTAGCAATTGGGCCTGTTCTCCAGCTTGAATATGTCGGACTTCATTCCTGAGGCTTTTTTTTTTTTTTTTTTTTTTTTTTTATTACGGCGTTTTAACTATTTGGCTATTAGCGCCGGGCTATCTACAGGTCGCCACCCTCTTATAATGCCAACACTACTTAGTCGGTCGCCCATTCAAGTACTGACCACGCCCGACGTTTAAGTAGGTAACTATTAAAAAAAGGAATTTAAGTGATTTTATTGATTTAAGAATACTTAATAGTAAAATCCCAGAGTTTTTCTTTTAAAATGTAATAGTTTATACTTTTATGAATGTATCCATGAAAAAAGAACTTGATTTTATGGAGCGCCTTTTATTTTTATCGATTTTTGATATTTTTATGTCTTTAATTTTTTTTTAATTAAAATTTTGTTTTTAAATAAATATACTTAGCAACCAGAAAGATAACAAATAGTAAATATATTTTTTCCATATTGGAAATATTATTGTGACCATTTTGGTGAAAATCCCATTGAGATATCATTAACATTAACAGAGTAATGATTTTTTTAGTAAATTAAAGTCGCTTTGACTTAAATCGTCGGTAAAAGCAAAACCAAATTTTATAGACAACTTTAAAAATTTATAACTCTAAAAGTATTGAAGATATCTAACTAAAATTTGGAATATATCATTAGAATGTCCAGTTCAACAAATAAAAAAAAATTTCAGGCAATTCTGAGGACATGGGTTTCATGGCCTGGATGATCTGATATGGAGTTATCCGCGGGATAACTTGAGAGGAAAGATTGTAGGAAAGTCTTTGCTTTAGTGGCCACGAGAGGAATATAATCCTCTCATCTTTCCTTAAGGATTTCACTGACAGGAAAGAATGCTCGTTTATGGGGGGGGGGGGGTTGAGCTGAAATATGAAATGAACCCAGGGTGCCTTTGACTCAGATGACGACTATGCGGGTCGAGACAGACAGGAGGACTCTTTCAGGTTTGACAATCCTGTACCAGAATGTTTCCAAGACTCTCATGAGGGCCAAGATGGAACCGAGACATGGTGTGAATTTCTCAGACACTGCCTGGGGGTTCCAGGAAGATCACCCGAACATAAGGAACCCGCCTGCTCATTAGGCGTTCAATCCTTTCCTGAGAAAGAAAGTATAAACGAAAATAATTTTACTTTTGAAAAATGTCAACACCTAGGCCTATTAGTCCATTGCGATATATCACTCGTTGAATTCCTAAAGTATTGTAGAATTTAGAGTTGTTACAAATTTAAAATATCAAGATAATAAAATATTGAATTATACACACCTTCAACCCGAGAGCAGGCCGGTCCATGGAGTGCTCGTTTTCTGATAACTTCCCTTCCTGTAAATATGCAAACAAATTAATCAAACCATAAAGAAGTCAATGACTCCTTTTTAGGAGGGCCTTGAGGGCCAGATACTATAGAGGTAGCTGAT
Organism: Gonocerus acuteangulatus; assembly: GCA_946811695.1. Taxonomy (NCBI): domain Eukaryota; kingdom Metazoa; phylum Arthropoda; class Insecta; order Hemiptera; family Coreidae; genus Gonocerus; species Gonocerus acuteangulatus. Next base: position 89,021,241 of record OX328128.1, on the reverse strand, counting down.
TCATGACCATACGACAGGAGATAGTGTGGTCAGTACTATGCTCTGACCGCCAGATTTTCCCCTTGACTGCTAGACTCATTAGCACCAAGGTACCCATTATTAAATTAATTAAAGGCTGGGTTGGCCTAGGGGCGGTCAGGGAGGCTGAATTCAACCTATAAACACTAAAAGATAAAAATCTTTAGCGCTTGCTCGGGATTTGAACTCAGGTCTTCCAGCTTATTAGTCCAGTGCTCTACCACTGAGCTAACCTCGCCCCCTGAACCACACTTTAACCACGACAAAAATCTTGTTTTGAAATGTCGAAGAGTAGAATTTGAGTTGTTACAAATATAAAAAAAAGAAGACCATAACATATTGAATTATTCCTACCTCCAACTCCTGCGCAGGCTGATCCACGCATTGCTCGGGTCCTGGTAACATCTCCTCCTGCAAATATGGAGGCAAATTAATCAAAGCATAAAAGATTCAACGGCTTAAACTGCTTTGGAGTCGTATAGCGGAAGACGAGGAGTTTCAGCTGTATAAGTATTGATTTATTTATTTGAAGACCATAAAATATTGAATCTAGGCGCACGGTAGTTGGCCAGGCCAAGTTCCGGCCTCAGCATACTGTGTGTATATTACAGGAGGTCTTAGAGCCGATTTTTACCCTCTCATAACTTTCAACCAGAAGAAGATAAAGTTATGAAATTTTACACAGGTATTATTCTACTAGATGTGAGTAAAACTGGAACTTTTCATCATTCTACATCGAATAGTTTCTGAGATATAAGCAATCGAAAACCGGGATTTATAGGACTCACTCATCAAAATTATTAGGCACTTCCCATGATGCTAGAGACTTGAAATTTTGCATGATGATAGATATGAAGGTGTTATTAAAGGAAAAAATCGAAAAATCCTGAAAAGTTGTGTTTGACGCCACTTCCGGGGTGGGGGCGAGCCAGTTTTGTACTTCCTTCAGAAAGCCATCATTCCGTCCAAAACCCATGATGTGGGGTATCAAATAAATCGTCTCGGTATGTAGAACCTATATTTGATGATTTAAGAAATATTTAGGCGCATATAAGCTCGGTCAACATTTTATACCAGCTGTCTGTCTGTATGTTTGTTACATATACATAGACAAATAATGTAATAATTTAGTTAAGAGAGCTATCAATTTGTCCTCTGGAGTATCTGGAAGAGCTTCTAACTTTTCTAGTCTAATGATTAGATGTATGTAGGTTGATTATTGGTATCAAATATCAAGCAGTAAGGAGAACTATATGCAGAATCCAAAGACCCTGGTTTTATATGAAGTACAGAAGCCAGTAGGTATGAGGCAACTAAATTTTAATTCATACATAGATAAAAGCAATGATTTTTTTTTTTTTTTTTTTTTTTTTTTTTTTACGGCGCATCTACATCTTGGTCATTAGCGCCGACAACCAGGGTGCGGCGAGGAATTTTCCCAGCGAGCCCTGAGATGAGAAAATTCCTGCCGGAGGTGGGAATCGAACCCACCATCTCCCGCTTATGAATCCAGCGCGATAGCCACTAGACCACGGGAGACCCCTAAAAGCAATGATATCCCAAAAAAACATAAATGTGAAATAGAGGCCAAGTCCCCGCCCAAAAATATTTGTCAATACAAGAGATGATACAAGAAAGAAATGTCCAAGTTCATTACTTAGAAGACCTCATAGTTACTTACTAAGAACAGTAAAGACACTTCAACTGACCTTTAGAATCAACAATAAAAATACTTTTATCCAGTTACTAAAATATCAATTTCCTCAACCAGGTATATTCTTAAACTTGGCAATGTTTAGTTTTCTCTCTAAATATAATTTCGGCACAAATAAAACATTGCCAAGTTTAAGAATATACCTGGTTGAAGAAAGAGATATTTTAGTAACTGGATATAAGTATTTTTATTGTTGTTTTTAAAGGTCAGTTGAAGTGTCTTTACTGTTGTTAGTAAGTAACTAATAGGTCTTCCAAGTAATGAACTTGGACATTTCTTTCTTGTATCATCTCTTGTATTGGCAAATATTTTTTTTTGGGGGGGGGGGCATATTGGTCATATTGCCTGCTGGGATATTCTGATATTCAGATGTTGGACTCAATTTCTTCACCGACGATCTGTCCTTAATGCTGCCTGGAATTGGTCACCTTCATTATGAAGTAAGAATGACCCAGTCTCTCGTAGTCTATTGAAAGTTAACACAATGACTCGCCGATTAAGCATTATTATTAAGCATTATTTTTGAATCTGCGTGTATACTCTCGCGCCGCTTCTAAAGCATTACCGTTGCAGAGACTGTACACGAAAACTATATCAGCATCAAGAGATTGAATTTTAGTAATGGGTTTCTCTTGAAAGTATTCGCACTGACATTTTTTCCATTAAAAATTTAAATAAGTTAGTAGAAAAATTAAAAATAAACGGCCAAAGTTCGGGAATAGATGCAGGTTGAAAAAAGTTCTTTGGCATTTATCTTGTTTTTGCTTCATTTCCGCAAAACGCAAACAAGTAAAACGAAATTGTGAAAAGGCATTCTTTAGAAAGTCCCATTTGTCGGGTTTCCATCTATATCTCAGAAACCCTGCCTCCTAGCGACATGAGTATTCTTTAGAAAGTCCCATTTGTCGGGTTTCCATCTATATCTCAGAAACCCTGCCTCCTAGCGACATGAGTATTCTTTAACAAATGAAAGCTGATTAAATTTGCTACAAGTTCTACACAATAAATGTTTTCGCTTTCATTTGTTATAGAATGGTCATGTCGCTTGAACGCAGGGTTTCCGAGATATAAGTAAAAACCCGAAAAATGGGACATCTTTACCCCCCCCCCCCCCGGCACAAAGGCTACAGGTGGTGAGTACTTTTGATATGTCGACCACCTAACTAGCCGAAACAAAGTTATGAAGTCAAAAATTATGTTCCAAACATTTCCATCTAAAACTCTTAGTTTCCCGGACTATTAGTCGCATTTCACAATGAACACTGAAATTATTTCTCGTTTGAAGGAAAATACATAAAATAGCAATATAATATATATTATTGAAGGGAATGCAATACTCTACAATGATCACTATTTAATTTTTGCGTTCATCGTTAATGAGTTATCCGGTCAAAACAGGGGAAAATATGCGGCAAAAGTGCTTTTCCCCAAAATGACAGACTTTCAAGAGCGGATATTTCGAAATCTAAAGATATCTCCAAAGGACGAAACATCAATTGGTGACATGGATGTCACAGGTCACCCAAAACCTTCCCCACAAAAAGACGCTCTTAAAGAAAATAAAAGTGTCTCTGAGAGTGTACCAGACGTGCCAAACACAACTGAATTCAATCCTCAACATCAACCAAATCCAGCAGTTCAACAATCATTAAGAAGAAGTACCCGTGAACGGCATCTCCCCGCATACTTGAAAGACTTCACTACCTAGGAGGGATGAATGTTATAATATTTGTAACAGCTGTTTTATATTTCATTGTTTACAGCTGTTTTCTATTTCATTGTTTACTTTTGTTTATTCTATTCATTCAGTCTAATATGTAGTATTATTCTAAGTTCAATAAAGCCTAGTTTCAGGTTATTCTTTTCTCTTCTATAACAGCGTTCATCGTTAAAGAGTTATCCGGTCAAAACAGGGAAAAATATGCGGCAAAAGTGCTTTTCCCCAAAATGACAGACTTTCAAGAGCGGATATTCCGAAATCTAAAGATATCTCCAAAGAACTTTTTTTCTTTCATTGGGGAAGTTTGCCCATTTATTTTGGGTATATATATATATGTATATATATATATATATATATATATATGTGTATATATATATATATATATATATATATATATATGTATATATATATATATAAATATATATATATATATATATATATATATATATATATATATATATATATATATATATTGGGTAAAAATGCACTTTCCAGCCCTCCAAACCGATTTCTTTCAAATTTTGCACAATAACGTATTTTGATGCACTAAACACGCATACGATAAAAAAAAAACGTCGGATTTAACTAGGAAAGAAGTTATTAAGCTCTAAAGTTCACTGTTATGCAGGATATGAGAGCTATTAATTATAGCGAGTTGGATTGACTGGGGTTTTGTTATCTTCTTGAGCGAGCGTAGCGAGCGGAAACGCATAGCACGTATGCCCTTAAGCGACAGGTGACGATGCCCTTAAAATTGACAATATTTTCGAATAATTAGTTTCTGAACATTTCAAATGAGAGTTATCTGTTTCCCAATGTTACATATCTGCGCATGCGCGTGTTTACAAATACGCTGATGACGCCTAGTTTTATAACCTTCCTAACTTTAGTGCTTAATATTATATTCTATTAATTTTAGCGAGTTGGATTGACTGGGGTTTTGTTATCTTCTTGAGCGAGCGTAGCGAGCGGAAACGCATAGCATGTATGCCTTAAAGTCGTCATTTATGCCTTAAAGTCGTCACAAATTTAGTTGTTTACATTAGCTCTCATTCTTTCCTAGTTAAATCCGTCGTTTTTTTAATCGTATTTGTGTTTAGTGCATCAAAATACGTTATTGTGCAAAATTTGAAAGAAATCGGTTTGGAGGGCTGGAAACTGCATTTTTACCCTTAATTGTTGTTATCTACCTGGAAGGATCTATAAAGAAACACATCAAAAGTTCTTTCATGAGTGCAACCCTAATATCTAAAAATAAATGTAATCAATGCTTTGTGTTTATTTAGTTAGTATTTGTGTTATTACTAAGTAAGTACTTTACTTAACTTGCTAAGCTAAGAACTTAACAAGTCCGTATAAAGGTTGATTCCATGTCTTGTCGATTCGTGTGATTTTGAAATAAGAGCAGTAAGAATGGCTTCAAGTCCTGTAGTGTATATACTAGAGCTGTCGTGTAGTTATATTTGATAGGAGGTATAAATACAAACACCTTCTCAAGGTATAAACTTACTCGACGAGGAACTTCCAACTTCTCAGCAAGAGCGACAAGGACCTTCAGTACCGATTCAGGGATTCTGAGTTCTTTGCTACGATTCAGACAAACAGCTCGATCCAGAGCCTTTGTCACATCGTTCCCTTCAATATGATAATCCTCGATGAGCCATGTTACAAAGTGAGTCGATACTAGCGGCTCGAATCCTTGAGCTAGTTCTGATATGATTGCTACTAGGAAGATGTCACCAAGGACCAGGGCTCGGAGAAGAACGAGTAGCAGGCAGTTACCGACTCCCAGTTCGCCGAGTGCAGTCTCTTCTCCGAATCTAGACGATTTCAGCAAAGCATCCATATAGTCTAGAAATTTATTCTCAACGATAGCAGTCATTCTACCGAGGACTTTCTGACATGACTGACTTTCCAGAATTCCCTTCTTGTTCATATTCTGAAAAATAAAAGGCAATCAATAAAACACAAGGAATTAATAATTGGAAAGAAAATTACAAATTCTAAAAAAGTCTGAGTTGCAGGAACAGCATCTTAGCAAGATTCCGGTGTTATCCCTAGTGACATTTCTTAAGGAATGTAAGGCTTTAGTATTTAGTAAGTCCGACTCGCAGGAACTGCATCATCTTAGCGCGGTTCCTTTCATACCTCTAGTGCTATTAGTATAAGAATAGTAGCAATTATTGGTGGGGTTCGATCTTTCATGAAAAAAATAAAATAAAATCTCGAAGAGAAAATAGATTTAAGGCGCCACAACAGGAAACTGGCAGTATCATGGCGACTTCCTCCACCTTCTCAACGTTCGCTCTTGGAAACACTATAACAATGTGCCTGAAACACTATACCAATGTTTCACATTTTCTTCCCTTCCTTTAGTCAAATACTTGTTTTACTGTTATTTTGTTGTTGTTTTTTTTTTAGGTGCGTCGACTGCCATGGTCATTGGCACCTCGTTTTACTATTAAATGCAATTAAAATATGCAACAACCAATTAAAACGTTAGGTAAGCAGATAACAAAGACCCTTTCGAAACAGCAAAACTAAAAATTCCTAAGTTTTTAAGTCCTTATTTCTCTGATTGACATCGCCACATCAAAAATGACATTAAAACCTTGTTTTTGTAAAGATTTTAGCAAGCTTTCGAATGGGCACCTTCCACTTACCATGATGTTTCAACCGTTTTCGAGATATTTAAGAAAATATACAAAAATCCCAAAACCTTTGATGACTGGTAATGAAATATTTATTTCTTGTACTTGCTTAAATCCTAACAAAACCAAAATCTTAGATTAGATGGATGTCAAATGTCTGGAACAAATTTTAACTGAATTATATATATATATATATATATATATATATATATATATATATATATATATATACATATATATATACATATATATATATACATATATATATATACATATATATTCTCTCGTAACTTGACCTCTTCCACAAGTATTTTTCCTCTTGTCGAGATGAATTTGAAAGTTGTAGAAAATATATCAATTGAATCCCACGATTCTACAAACCCACAAAAAATGAGCTACAAAAACTTGGTACATTTTTTTTTTTTTTTTTTTTCTTTTCATGTTTATTTAAAATCTGTACAATTATAAGTACAACAATTAATTGTGCTGGCCTAAGTATACATGTCAATGAATAGTATATGGAAGGAGCCAAACATTATCGGCACTTCCTAATATATTAAAACAATCTGTGCTGTTTTTGACTGCTGTCATGGTAGCTGGTCACGGGGCCAACGTCTCTTAAGCCTCCTGGGAAGGTCTTTAGGGTGGGTCTGAGTGGAAAGGGATTGACCTCTAGGATTTGGGTGGGATGACAATTTGGAATGAAACGTCAGGAAGCGGGATTTGGCGAGGTCGTTTAAGAAAGGAATATTAAGGTCGTTGTGTAGGGTAGGACTTGGTACATTTGGTAATATTAAACACAAACGGGCTGATAAAGCAGTTCCACTTCTCTTTGGAGCAGAAACTCGCTAATGAGGTTCACCTCACGACAATATATATATATATATATATATATATATATATATATATATATATATATCCTCTTCTTTTAATAAGGCCTTATAGGTCAAAACATTGTTTCAACACTTGTTTTTCCTATTCTTTAAACATTTCCTGCTGAAAACCAAAAATATTTGGGTCAAAACTCATAGCCTGAGTTGTACATTTTTCTATTTGTGATTTTTTAATTATTGTGAAAACCTTTTTCTTTTACATATAAAGTACGTGAAAATACTAAAAAATGTAAAAAACAACAAACCAGTTAGATGTGCGCATAGGGGATGGAATAATGAAGGAAGTATTAGGAACAACATTAAATGTATGCAAGGTTAGATTAAATGAGATGCACAGGAAACGGTATAATAATATATTATACTTGCTGAGGATTGGGTGGAGAACCTTACGGGGAAGGTAATGGAGTTTTTCCCGTATAGTTATTTTAATATTATAAATGATTTAATAACGTTTAAGCTAGTGTTAGATAACCTTTATAAAAATTCTCTTGGAGTTTTTTAAGATTTTTCAAAGCATTTTGGAACAAAAATATCACAGAGTCTTAGGTTTGACTTCCGAGATGTGAGAACATATCCACATTGAGGTGTGAGGGTCCAATTCCCGAAGAATTGCCTAAGACTGGCTCTACCTGCTTACCTTACCAGGGAGTACAAACTAATTCCCGAAGGATTGCCTAAGACTGGCTCTACCTGCTTACCTTACCAGGGAGTACAAACTAATTCCCGAAGGATTGCCTAAGACTGGCTCTACCTGCTTACCTTACCAGGGAGTACAAACTAATTCCCGAAGGATTGCCTAAGACTGGCTCTACCTGCTTACCTTACCAGGGAGTACAAACTAATTCCCGAAGGATTGCCTAAGACTGGCTCTACCTGCTTACCTTACCAGGGAGTACAAACTAATTCCCGAAGGATTGCCTAAGACTGGCTCTACCTGCTTACCTTACCAGGGAGTACAAACTAATTCCCGAAGGATTGCCTAAGACTGGCTCTACCTGCTTACCTTACCAGGGAGTACAAACTAATTCCCGAAGGATTGCCTAAGACTGGCTCTACCAGCTTACCTTACCAGGGAGTACAAACTAATTTAAGCCTTATTTGTTATATTTTCATTTAATTTACTCCTATACTGGGCATTTTTGATTTAAACTTGTACTTTACCCTTTTCCCTGAATTTCAAGCGGTTTCATGGAGGTTTCAAATTCTCCAGATCCCAAACCGCCTGACCCAGGATTTAATTTTGAATTACCACGAGGGAAGTGGTGTAAAAAATTTATTGTCATGAGCATAGCTCCAAACAGTGAAAATAAAAACTTTAAAAGCTTTAGCCCATTTAAATTATCCCGATTTATAAAAAGTTATGCCCCCCAGACAAAAATAAAATTCTTGAGATCTGGTATAATTCTTTTGGAGGTTTCTCTCGAGAAGGATTATATTAATCTTAAAAATATCCGAAGTTATGAAAACTATCCCATTAATTTTTCTTTACACCGGTCTTTGAACTACTCTAAAGGTATAATAACTGCAGAGGAGCTCCTTAGCTGCTCTGAGGAGGAATTGTTAGAAGAATTAGCACCACGTAATGTAGTCCATCTAAGAAGAATCTATAAGACGGTGAACGGTGAGAAGAAGGCAACCCCTTCTCTGATAATAACCTTCGATAGGACCGAGCTACCCCGGAGAATACAAAATGATTTTCTAAGTATCCGTGTTATACCTTATATTAGACCTTTGATGTGTTATAAGTGTTTTGAATATCGCCATGGTGTAAAAAGCTGTCGTAGTCCCACCGAGATATGCGGTAAATGCGGCCTTCATCACTCTTCCGTTGACGACAAGAACAATTGTGAAACTTTTAAATGTAAGCACTGTACCGGTCCTCATCCGGCGTGGGCTACTTCTTATTCAATATTTAAAAAAGAGACGAAAATAGAAGAAATAAGAGGGACACAAAAGGTGACCTATAGTCAAGCCGAGCGACTCCTGGGTCCTGGGTTTTCTCCCTTCCCTGCACCTCCTACTCATCAACCTACCGAGCCTTGTACATCATATGCCCAAATAGCTAATACCTTTCCGTCCCCATCTACCTCGAACGAGATAGTAATGGAACAATTTCAACGTATGGCTTCCCTCATGGAAACCTTAACAAACAAAATCAATTATTTAGAAGAAAAAATTAATCAAATCTCAACCAATAACGAATATCAAACGGAAAATAGTGAAATTAAAATCTCATCGGCTCACCTGCCACCCCAAAACTCATAAGAAAATTCAAAAATGTCCAAACAATCTTTAGCACCTAATAAGCAGACAGATGGAAGCACTGCTACAGGTAGGGGTAAATCCTCTACTAGTGCCAAAAGGGAGAGACCTTCATCCCAGGGCTCGAACAATTCCACGCTAGGATCTACCTCATCTTTTGGTTCTGGGGCGGATTCCAAACCGTTACCAACCAAAATTAAAAACATTAATAAAATATGATAGTTCCTTATACACCTATTTCTCACATCCCATCCTCTTACTCTTTTTTAAATATTATTTTACCGACTTTTGATCCTCCATTATATGGTAAAAAATTAAACATTATACATATCTTTCAATTTTCAGGCAACTGTCGTAAAATTTTATTTAACAAAATAACAGGAACTATTTTTCTTTGTTTTGATCATGATGGATAATAATATAATACAGTGGAATGTGAATGGTGTTATTTTCCATAAGGTTGCCCTTTTACAAGAGACATGTCCTCTGGCTGTCTGCATTCAAGAAAGTCGCCTTAAGGAATCTGATACATTTAACATAAATGGCTACAGAACGTTCCGATATGATCACCTAGGTGGCCTCATTGCCAGCGGTGGGGTCTGTATTTTGACTAGGAATGATATTCCGGCAGTTCCTATAGATATAGACAGTGATCTCCAAGCTATAGCTGTCCGTATCTATAAGCCTATACAAGTCACTATCTGTTCTCTGTACTTGCCTCCTAATGTAGCCTTTACTGAGGCCCAGTTACAACATCTTCTCCATCAATTACCTCCACCTCTCCTCTTACTTGGCGACTATAATAGTCACAATCCGCTTTGGTTCTCTTCCTCTCTCGATTCTCGTGGCAGGGTTTTTGAATCATTTCTCGATTCCTCACAATTAGTTATACTTAATAATGATTCTCCAACTCATTACTCGACTCAAAATCATAGTTTTTCACACATCGATCTTTCTTTGGCTACCCAATCCCTCCTAGAAAAACTCTCATGGAGTACAGCCGAGGAACTATATTCTACAGGTCATTTCCCAATTATTATCAACATCCTAGAAAGAATCCCTTCACAACCAAACTTCCCAAGATGGATTCTTAAAGATGCTGACTGGGATAAATACCAAAGGTTGGCTGACCTGTCTGATATAGACCTCGATAATCCTGATGTTGATAATATTAATTCACAGATTACAGATAGGCTGTTATCAGCGGCGGCTAGCTCCAGACCTGTAACTAAAGCCGTAAGAACAAGGGTTGTCGTGCCGTGGTGGAGTGACGAATGCCGGGATGCTGTGAGAGCTTGTAAGAAATAACTACGTAGGTTTTTACGTCACCCTTGCTCTCAACACGAGGATGAGTTCTTTGCTGCAAGGCGCAATAAGAGAAAGATTTTAAATGGTGCTAAAAGAATGTCGTGGCAAGAATTTGTATCAAACATAAACTCTCTCACTCCGCCAACTCAAGTGTGGGACACGGTAAGAAAAATTACGGGTCGCAACCGGCGAAATAATAGTATAAATTTCATCAAAGTCAATAACATACCCATTACACTCCCTTTACATTCCCATTACACTCCCATTACCGATCCTTTAGAAATAGCAAACTGTTTTGGTGAATATTTTCAAAGAGTTTATTCCGATCTAAATTACTCTCAAGAATTCCAGACCATAAAAAGAGACAAAGATTCCGAACCTCTAATCAATGAAATTGACCCCTTAAATCCTTTGAACTTCCCTTTCAATTTCTCTGAATTTCGAGATGCTCTTGACTCCAGGAAAGATACCAGCCCTGGACCATACAATATATGCATTAGCTTTATAAAACATCTGTCTTGCAATAATAAATTCCAAATTTTATCTTTCTTGAATAATATATTCGTGTCAGGATATATTCCGAGTATTTGGAAGGAATTAATTGGTGTTCCAATACAGGCCCCAGGATGATGTATCTAGTTACCGAATAATATTTCTCACATGTTCCTTATGTAAACTGCTAGAAAAGCTTATTTCTAACCGGATCTATTGGTATATAGAAAGTAAAGGCTTTGTCGAGGAATGGCAGAGTGGTTTTAGAAGAGGTAGGAGTACTCGAGACAACCTAATTCTACTTGAATCTAAAGTATATGAGGCCTTCGCCTCATATACTTTAGTAAATTAGTATTTAATTCTACTCGTAATATTAGTATTTAGTAGTATTTATTAGTATTCTTGCTTTAAAAAACGCAAGAAAATGAGAAACGCATTGGTAATAAGTTCCTTGTGCTGAAAACGCACATGCTGTGGCTTTTAATGCAACACCATCTTTTAAATAAACAACAAAAGGGCGTACTCTGGATTGGTCATTTACCCGATTTAGGGATTATTTTCAATAAACACAATAATAAAAATTTAAGAAGAGTAAGCCTAGTTTGTAATTATAAATAGAACTACAATATTTTGGGTTGTCCTGGACAATGATAAAAAGTTAACTCAATAAGAGTTATTAAAAATAATAAGTTAAAAAATAATATAATTTTAATGAATTATTCAAGTTTACGAATTGCTAAATAGGCGCAAAAAGGACCATTTTCAAAAATTCGTTGTACTCAAATATACAAATTTTTACAGTAATTTTATGTTACAACGAAGTTTAACATATATAAATATTCGATTTTTATCGAATCATCCGCCAGAGATATTAAAGCCAAAAGTTATCAAAAAATTAAAGTTTAAAAATTTATAAAAAAATAAAGTAACAATTATCAGGGTTAAGAATACTTTTAATACCAACTACGTAGTTAGGTTTATTATCATGCAAAGAAATCAACTTTGATATACAGCCCCTTATGCCAAAAAATTACTGAATTTTGAGAAATATAAACAGTTGCTTTCAATGGCAGTTTTCAGGTATCGGACTTCAAAATATTCAAGGAAGGAGATATAAAATATAGAGCAGACTATACAAAAACAATGGTGTTTGTCTTATTATTCTATGAATTACCAGTCCTGAGAGAATGAGTTTACAGTAAGAGCTTAGAAATTCAAAAATCAGCATGCGCGGTGAAACAAATATGGCCGCCATTTTCTAACAGTAGACTCTAAAATATTTATAATAATTGTTCTGAGCTACGAATTTGATATGTAATTGGTGGTAAAAATATCAATTTAATCTAAAATGTTCAAGCAACTGCCTTTGGACCAATTGGTATGGATTGAATTCTATCTATATAACCTTCCTTATACTGCTACAATCATTATTTCTTATTTTTCAGCAAAGATGGCCGCCATTTTCTAACGATAGACTCTAAAATATTTTTAATAATTGTTCTGAGCTACGAATTTGATATGTAATTGGTGGTAAAAATATCAATTTAATCTAAAATGTTCAAGCAACTGCCTTTGGACCACTTGGTATGGATTGAATTCTATCTATATAACCTTCCTTATACTGCCTTTGGACCACATGGTATGGATTGAATTCTATCTATATAACCTTCCTTATACTGCTACAATCATTATTTCTTATTTTTCAGCAAAGATGGCCGCCATTTTCTAACGATAGACTCTAAAATATTTTTAATAATTGTTCTGAGCTACGAATTTGATATGTAATTGGTGGTAAAAATATCAATTTAATCTAAAATGTTCAAGCAACTGCCTTTGGACCACTTGGTATGGATTGAATTCTATCTATATAACCTTCCTTATACTGCCTTTGGACCACTTGGTATGGATTGAATTCTGTCTATATAACCTTCCTTATACTGCTACAATCATTATTTCTTATTTTTCAGCAAAGACTTAACCCTCGAGAGAATGGAATTTTATTCGCCATGAAGTATATATTTACAATTGATTTTAAGAGTAACATGTGACAACGAATATTTGGTTGTTTGGAATAGAGCCTTCTGAACAGTAGTCGAAGAGTAAGTACGTTTTCAGTACATAATTGTATTGACTTATACAGCCTTCCTCAAGAATGAGGATTAAGAATTATCCGCTTCTGTGTAAGTTGGCTACTGTCAGTTTCCTGTGCTTTGCCTAGTCTACTCCATATCTTCGAGATGTTGTTGACATTTTTCATGAAATGCTAAAAAAAACTGTTCATTTCTATTTAAAGCTTCCCCAAAAGTCAATAAGAATAAGTACGGAACCGCGCTGAGATGACTCAGTTCCTACGAGTCGGACTTTATTTCGTTTTAAATTGTATTTATCTGTAAAATTGGTAGTAAAAGAAGAGAAGAAAATGAGAAACAGCACTAGCGTTTTCCTAGAGCGAAGCTTGACAAGGCCAGGGAGTCATTTTCCATGTCAGGTAGTAAGGTAGGTACCCTTTTCATTCCAGACCGGTCTGGGGTCATAAAAGTATTTCATGAAAAGTCTAACCAAAATTATAACTGTTTCTATTTCAAGTTCTCCAAATGACAGTAGGAATATGAACGGAACTGCGCTATGATGACGCAGTTCCTGCGAGTCGGACTTTTTTCTTATTGTTTTTATCGTCCAGCGATTCCTGAAGTTTGACCGTTGTTTTTTGTTTTTTTTTGGAGGGGGGCACGCTGTATATATATGATTGGTTCTATGAGACGGTTTCTCCCTTCAACGGTGTTCTTATTCTCCATTGTGAAATATTTCGCCGGATCCCACTCCAGCTTCTTCAGGCTGACTTCATCCCTCCTTCGTGACTAGGAAGGGAATTAGAACATTGCTGGCGAGTGAAGCTGTCTCACCAACCAATCATATTTACACCAAGTGTTAAGGGTGGTTTCTACCGACGAACAGATATAAATACAAAGATCAATATATAGAATCTATAAGAATAAATAATTAAAATATATTTACTTACTTGAGACATTGTAAGATGTTCGCTGTCGAGCAAGGAAGAACTCTATGAAGACAAAGAGGTAGAAGCCTTTAATATACTGCTCCTAGTTATGACGTAGTTGTTTACAAGCACTAGAGGTTGCCAAATCTACAGGTGATTCATCGAGGTATTAAAGATTAAGAAGAAAGGAAATCATTTAATGAAATTGACAAGTGTTATGATATGAAGGAAATATCCAAGTACTGACACTGATAACATTACTGATAAAAGAAATATTGATATTGGAATCCCGGACTGATTAAGAACCGATGCAATTAATTTAAGTGAAGTATTTTTGGTGTAAATGAAGATAATAGTGAAAAAATTCTGAGATAAGGATGCGCAGTTTATTATCGTACAAGGAAAACGGACGGAATACTTCAGTTAAAATATCAAAATTAATTTTTCTTAAACTCTTAAATTGACCATCACTGAAGAACAATAATCCTACTCGCAGGAATTGCATCATCTTAGCGCGGTTCCGTTCTTATCCCTAATGTCATTTGGAACGTTTGAAATAGAAACAGTTATAATTTTGGTAAGACCTTTCATGAAATAATTATGACCCCAAATAGGATACGGTTGTAAGGGTACATACCTCGCTACCTTACATAGAAAAATGACTCCCTGGCCTTGTGAAGGTTCGCTCTAGCAATAGCCTTGTGAAGCAGATCCACTAGCAATAGTAGGGTATGGAAGTTTAGCCACAATGTCTTCAACATCAATATCATACAAATTTTCATCTTCTCTCGTAAACTTGTCACTTAAAGTTTGTTTTTTCAAATATTAGATCTTAAACATTGGACATATCTGCGACTAAATATGTAATAGTCTTTTTACTTTAATTTTTAACAAGTAAAAAATTTCCTTTTTCCAAATAATATTTTTGTTGCTGGTTATCGACGTAACTCACGACATATTTTAGACTTTCTCCTGAAGAAATTTCCGTGTCAGTATCAGAATCTGAACTGTCATTAGAATAATTTTATTTACCACTTTTTTAGGAAGGGGTTTATTTGTATGTGGTATCTTACGTTTAGGGTGGTGCTTTCGTTTTTTTTTTTTTGTTTTTTTTTCAGCTTCAATAATTAGCTTTTCATGAATATCTGTCAGGATACGAGATTTCCCTTTAGGCCAGCCCCTATTTGACATTTTCCTTCCCTCCGCTTTTCGATGAGGTCTTACAACTTCAAGTGGAACGATAAGGAGCAATAGGTTCGAACTGCTACACTGAGGATTAATAAAGTCAGTTTGAACTTATTTAATTTATTACTTTTAAAATTCTTTGAACAATTGAAGATACGAATATTATTTTTTTAAAATAAATTTGTAGCAGAAAAACATAAAAGTTGATTATGTAAAAATTACTCAGGTGTTTTGTACCTTTGACCTGGTCAAAGGAACAACAACTAGTCGTGGTCAGAGGTACAACACCCTGGTAGTGTAAATTAAAATGCATACTAAAAATTTTAGGGTTAAGATAAATTAGTTTCAGAAGCTACACCATGTTTCTTATTGTAATAGCTACTTTGTCAAATGATTTCCATCTAAAAAGACTTAATACAAAAAATATTATGAGGCAAAACGTCATCAATAAATAACTTACATTTTTATGATAGAAATGCCTAAGTATTTTTTGCAAGAATCCTCTTTGACTTGAATAATTCAAAGTAGGTTACACAAGCCCTCTAGGGAAGGAGCTAAACACTAATTACACCAAAATTTATAAAATGTTGCTACGTGCCGCGACACCCTCGGTGGTCAAAGGTACAACACCTTTCCCTATATACATATATATATACATATATATATATATATATATATATATATATATATATACATATATATATACATATATATATATATATATATATATATATATATATATATATATATATATATATATATATACAGTAAAACCTCTTTATAGCAGACACCATGGGGTCCATAAAAAATGTCCGTTATAGGGAGGTGTCCTTTATTGGGAGGTTAATGAAATCCATCTTTGATAAAACAGCTTCTTATTTCTTTTACAGCTGTCATTATCCACAATACCGCCTCCAGTACATTAATCAGGGCCGCCACATCTCAGAGCCGGGCCGCCACATCTCAGAGCCGGGCCGCCACATCTCAGAGCCGGGCCGCCACATCTCAGAGCCGGGCCGCCACATCTCAGAGCCGGGCCGCCACATCTCAGAGCCGGGCCCCCACATCTCAGAGCCGGGCCCCCACATCTCAGAGCCGGGCCCCACATCTCAGAGCCGGGCCCCCACTTCTCAGAGCCGGGCTCCCACTTCTCAGAGCCAGACTGAAAATTCTAGTACTTTGCTATAGGACTTTGGACATTTTAAAATTATTTTCATCTTGAGTTTTGAGCGAGATGAGAATAAAAGCCGACAATCGGTGCAGCAAAGGTCACTTTCGGTACTTGTAGTTTTATTACGACTCCTAATGAAATATACTATTCTGGGACTACACTTGTTTTGTCGTTTATGTACATTAAAAAATATAGATCCAATTCAAATAAATATAGGCTACGCCCGTCTATATTTCCTATTTTAACCTATACATTTTTCCCAATTAGCGAGGCCCGGCCAGGGCCCCCACGACAACAGTACCCGGCTGCCCCCCCCCATGTGGCAGGCCTGACATTAATAACATAATTTAAATTAATCTGTTTACAGGATTAAACCTATACAGATGGAGTTGGAACAGATAATTGAATATAATATACAATTAATTACAGCAATAATAATAAACTTTAAAATAATCATAAAAAGTGATTACAATGCTTATGTCTCAATAATCTTATAAATCAATAATAAGTTTAACTAAAAACACTGACAATACTGGCTAAATATTTACAATGTATGCAAATTGTATATTGAACATTCTAAAATTTTACAACCTTCCACATTGAAGAGTTTTAAAATAAAATAGCTTTTAATATTATTGAACAATCAATAACCATCCAACATACCGAGATATTTCTCTACAAGCTATTTTCTAAAATATTTAGTATCGAAGAGAAAAAATGTTAAAAAATACAGTCAATTTACAAATTCGACAGAATTTATGGAACTAAAAATTAATTAGAAGAACTAACCTATTTTCAAAATTATAACTTTTATTTATTTTTATTATTAGTTTTCAAACTAAAATTCATTAAAATTATTATTTCACCTTCACCATTTATTATTATAATTATTATTTATTATCCGATTTTTTTATTATATTAGAGTTAATCCTTATAATTATTGTTATAAATTATCAATTCTGTTAATATTATTATAATTGCTATTTTTACTTATTTTAGCATCATTTTATTTAATTTTCATTCATTTTTATCGAATATTTCTTATTTTACCTTTGATCTACAACTGCCAATGATCCTAAAGGATAGAGGCAAAACGAACAAATAATAAAAAATGAAAATCAATTAAAAAGTTGTTAGGTTGGTTTTTTTTTTCATCTAAGCATGATTTTGGTAAAATTATTATTTATACGTCTATTAAATATATTGTAAGAGACCAAGATCTGAATTGTTTATAAATGTATAATCAAGACTAAATTGGAATAGCTGATGTTTGTGTCGGAGAAATTGTAGACTAAAGGACTAATTGAATTTAATGACTCTGATAGTCCTAAATTCGGCGACCTTCCATCCTTCTTCCTAAAGCTCGAGGTTCTTACTGTTAATCTTCTTGATTACTATTTCCTGTAGTGTTGAGCCAGTGTTTCAGGAGACTGCTAGTCTTCCCTGACTGTTTATGTTTCTTAGAGCGTCCTGACTTCGGGTGCAATGTAGACTGTGCTGATGTTTCAGCAGACTGCTACTCTTCCCTGACTGTTTATGTTTCTTAGACCTTCCTGACTTCGGGTGCAATGTGCAGAGAGAATTGTTTATTATTTACCACCAATTTATCGTATATCAGTTTTGCAGACAATCCTCTCTTTCTTGCCTCCTTTCTATATGCATTCAATTCTCTCCGAATGTTTCTAATTTCAACAGAGAAATCCTCGGATATACGAATATTAGTATTCCTCAATTTAGGTGTTAATTGCAAAATTTCAATTTTTTTCTTTAGTGCCAGAAATTTTACGAGTACGGTTCTATTTCCTTTGACTCTACCCAGACGCCTAACACAGTCAATATCTCGCTCAAGTATCTGGGCTTCCATTTCTTTAAAAACCTTAAGGCACATGTTACGAGTACGGGTCTATTTCCTTTGACTCTACCCAGACGCCTAACACAGTCAATATCTCGCTCAAGTATCTGGGCTTCCATTTCTTTAAAAACCTTAAGGCACATGTTACGAGTACGGTTCTATTTCCTTTGACTCTACCCAGACGCCTAACACAGTCAATATCTCGCTCAAGTATCTGGGCTTCCATTTCTTTAAAAACCTTAAGGCACATGTTACGAGTACGGGTCTATTTCCTTTGACTCTACCCAGACGCCTAACACAGTCAATATCTCGCCCAAGTATCTGGGCTTCCATTTCTTTAAAAACCTTAAGGCACATGTTACGAGTACGGTTCTATTTCCTTTGACTCTACCCAGACGCCTAACACAGTCAATATCTCGCCCAAGTATCTGGGCTTCCATTTCTTTAAAAACCTTAAGGCACATGTTACGAGTACGGGTCTATTTCCTTTGACTCTACCAAGACGCCTAACACAGTCAATATCTCGCCCAAGTATCTGGGCTTCCATTTCTTTAAAAACCTTAAGGCACATTTTACGAGTACGGTTCTATTTCCTTTGACTCTACCAAGACGCCTAACACAGTCAATATCTCGCCCAAGTATCTGGGCTTCCATTTCTTTAAAAACCTTAAGGCACATGTTACGAGTACGGGTCTATTTCCTTTGACTCTACCAAGACGCCTAACACAGTCAATATCTCGCTCAAGTATCTGGGCTTCCATTTCTTTAAAAACCTTAAGGCACATGTTACGAGTACGGGTCTATTTCCTTTGACTCTACCCAGACGCCTAACACAGTCAATATCTCGCCCAAGTATCTGGGCTTCCATTTCTTTAAAAACCTTAAGGCACATTTTACGAGTACGGGTCTATTTCCTTTGACTCTACCAAGACGCCTAACACAGTCAATATCTCGCTCAAGTAGCTGGGCTTCCATTTCTTTAAAAACCTTAAGGCACATTTTACGAGTACGGGTCTATTTCCTTTGACTCTACCAAGACGCCTAACACAGTCAATATCTCGCTCAAGTATCTGGGCTTCCATTTCATTAAAAACCTTAAGGCACATTTTACGAGTACGGGTCTATTTCCTTTGACTCTACCAAGACGCCTAACACAGTCAATATCTCGCCCAAGTATCTGGGCTTCCATTTCTTTAAAAACCTTAAGGCACATGTTACGAGTACGGGTCTATTTCCTTTGACTCTACCCAGACGCCTAACACAGTCAATATCTCGCTCAAGTATCTGGGCTTCCATTTCTTTAAAAACCTTAAGGCACATTTTACGAGTACGGGTCTATTTCCTTTGACTCTACCCAGACGCCTAACACAGTCAATATCTCGCTCAAGTATCTGGGCTTCCATTTCTTTAAAAACCTTAAGGCACATTTTACGAGTACGGGTCTATTTCCTTTGACTCTACCCAGACGCCTAACACAGTCAATAACTCGCTCAAGTATCTGGGCTTCCATTTCTTTAAAAACCTTAAGGCACATTTTACGAGTACGGGTCTATTTCCTTTGACTCTACCAAGACGCCTAACACAGTCAATAACTCGCTCAAGTATCTGGGCTTCCATTTCTTTAAAAACCTTAAAGCACATTTTACGAGTACGGGTCTATTTCCTTTGACTCTACCCAGACGCCTAACACAGTCAATATCTCGCCCAAGTATCTGGGCTTCCATTTCTTTAAAAACCTTAAGGCACATTTTACGAGTACGGGTCTATTTCCTTTGACTCTACCCAGACGCCTAACACAGTCAATATCTCGCTCAAGTATCTGGGCTTCCATTTCTTTAAAAACCTTAAGGCACATTTTACGAGTACGGTTCTATTTCCTTTGACTCTACCCAGACGCCTAACACAGTCAATATCTCGCCCAAGTATCTGGGCTTCCATTTCTTTAAAAACCTTAAGGCACATTTTACGAGTACGGGTCTATTTCCTTTGACTCTACCCAGACGCCTAACACAGTCAATATCTCGCCCAAGTATCTGGGCTTCCATTTCTTTAAAAACCTTAAGGCACATGTTACGAGTACGGTTCTATTTCCTTTGACTCTACCCAGACGCCTAACACAGTCAATATCTCGCCCAAGTATCTGGGCTTCCATTTCTTTAAAAACCTTAAGGCACATTTTACGAGTACGGGTCTATTTCCTTTGACTCTACCCAGACGCCTAACACAGTCAATATCTCGCCCAAGTATCTGGGCTTCCATTTCTTTAAAAACCTTAAGGCACATTTTACGAGTACGGTTCTATTTCCTTTGACTCTACCAAGACGCCTAACACAGTCAATATCTCGCCCAAGTATCTGGGCTTCCATTTCTTTAAAAACCTTAAGGCACATTTTACGAGTACGGATCTATTTCCTTTGACTCTACCAAAACGCCTAACACAGTCAATATCTCGCCCAAGTATCTGGGCTTCCATTTCTTTAAAAACCTTAAGGCACATTTTACGAGTACGGTTCTATTTCCTTTGACTCTACCAAGACGCCTAACACAGTCAATATCTCGCCCAAGTATCTGGGCTTCCATTTCTTTAAAAACCTTAAGGCACATTTTACGAGTACGGATCTATTTCCTTTGACTCTACCAAGACGCCTAACACAGTCAATATCTCGCCCAAGTATCTGGGCTTCCATTTCTTTAAAAACCTTAAGGCACATTTTACGAGTACGGATCTATTTCCTTTGACTCTACCAAGACGCCTAACACAGTCAATATCTCGCCCAAGTATCTGGGCTTCCATTTCTTTAAAAACCTTAAGGCACATTTTACGAGTACGGTTCTATTTCCTTTGACTCTACCAAGACGCCTAACACAGTCAATATCTCGCCCAAGTATCTGGGCTTCCATTTCTTTAAAAACCTTAAGGCACATTTTACGAGTACGGTTCTATTTCCTTTGACTCTACCAAGACGCCTAACACAGTCAATATCTCGCCCAAGTATCTGGGCTTCCATTTCTTTAAAAACCTTAAGGCACATGTTACGAGTACGGGTCTATTTCCTTTGACTCTACCCAGACGCCTAACACAGTCAATATCTCGCCCAAGTATCTGGGCTTCCATTTCTTTAAAAACCTTAAGGCACATGTTACGAGTACGGGTCTATTTCCTTTGACTCTACCCAGACGCCTAACACAGTCAATATCTCGCCCAACTATCTGGGCTTCCATTTCTTTAAAAACCTTAAGGCACATGTTACGAGTACGGGTCTATTTCCTTTGACTCTACCAAGACGCCTAACACAGTCAATATCTCGCCCAAGTATCTGGGCTTCCATTTCTTTAAAAACCTTAAGGCACATTTTACGAGTACGGGTCTATTTCCTTTGACTCTACCAAGACGCCTAACACAGTCAATATCTCGCCCAAGTATCTGGGCTTCCATTTCTTTAAAAACCTTAAGGCACATTTTACGAGTACGGTTTTATTTCCTTTGACTCTACCAAGACGCCTAACACAGTCAATATCTCGCCCAAGTATCTGGGCTTCCATTTCTTTAAAAACCTTAAGGCACATTTTACGAGTACGGGTCTATTTCCTTTGACTCTACCAAGACGCCTAACACAGTCAATAACTCGCTCAAGTATCTGGGCTTCCATTTCTTTAAAAACCTTAAGGCACATGTTACGAGTACGGGTCTATTTCCTTTGACTCTACCCAGACGCCTAACACAGTCAATATCTCGCCCAAGTATCTGGGCTTCCATTTCTTTAAAAACCTTAAGGCACATGTTACGAGTACGGGTCTATTTCCTTTGACTCTACCCAGACGCCTAACACAGTCAATATCTCGCCCAAGTATCTGGGCTTCCATTTCTTTAAAAACCTTAAGGCACATGTTACGAGTACGGGTCTATTTCCTTTGACTCTACCAAGACGCCTAACACAGTCAATATCTCGCCCAAGTATCTGGGCTTCCATTTCTTTAAAAACCTTAAGGCACATTTTACGGGTACGGGTCTATTTCCTTTGACTCTACCAAGACGCCTAACACAGTCAATATCTCGCCCAAGTATCTGGGCTTCCATTTCTTTAAAAACCTTAAGGCACATGTTACGAGTACGGGTCTATTTCCTTTGACTCTACCCAGACGCCTAACACAGTCAATATCTCGCCCAAGTATCTGGGCTTCCATTTCTTTAAAAACCTTAAGGCACATTTTACGAGTACGGGTCTATTTCCTTTGACTCTACCCAGACGCCTAACACAGTCAATAACTCGCTCAAGTATCTGGGCTTCCATTTCTTTAAAAACCTTAAGGCACATTTTACGAGTACGGGTCTATTTCCTTTGACTCTACCCAGACGCCTAACACAGTCAATATCTCGCCCAAGTATCTGGGCTTCCATTTCTTTAAAAACCTTAAGGCACATTTTACGAGTACGGGTCTATTTCCTTTGACTCTACCCAGACGCCTAACACAGTCAATATCTCGCCCAAGTATCTGGGCTTCCATTTCTTTAAAAACCTTAAGGCACATTTTACGAGTACGGATCTATTTCCTTTGACTCTACCAAGACGCCTAACACAGTCAATATCTCGCCCAAGTATATGGGCTTCCATTTCTTTAAAAACCTTAAGGCACATTTTACGAGTACGGGTCTATTTCCTTTGACTCTACCAAGACGCCTAACACAGTCAATAACTCGCTCAAGTATCTGGGCTTCCATTTCTTTAAAAACCTTAAGGCACATGTTACGAGTACGGGTCTATTTCCTTTGACTCTACCCAGACGCCTAACACAGTCAATATCTCGCCCAAGTATCTGGGCTTCCATTTCTTTAAAAACCTTAAGGCACATTTTACGAGTACGGGTCTATTTCCTTTGACTCTACCCAGACGCCTAACACAGTCAATATCTCGCCCAAGTATCTGGGCTTCCATTTCTTTAAAAACCTTAAGGCACATTTTACGAGTACGGGTCTATTTCCTTTGACTCTACCAAGACGCCTAACACAGTCAATATCTCCCCCAAGTATCTGGGCTTCCATTTCTTTAAAAACCTTAAGGCACATTTTACGAGTACGGGTCTATTTCCTTTGACTCTACCCAGACGCCTAACACAGTCAACATCTCGCTCAAGTATCTGGGCTTCCATTTCTTTAAAAACCTTAAGGCACATGTTACGAGTACGGGTCAATTTCCTTTGACTCTACCAAGACGCCTAACACAGTCAATAACTCGCCCAAGTATCTGGGCTTCCATTTCTTTAAAAACCTTAAGGCACATGTTACGAGTACGGGTCTATTTCCTTTGACTCTACCAAGACGCCTAACACAGTCAATATCTCGCCCAAGTATCTGGGCTTCCATTTCTTTAAAAACCTTAAGGCACATTTTACGAGTACGGGTCTATTTCCTTTGACTCTACCCAGACGCCTAACACAGTCAATATCTCGCTCAAGTATCTGGGCTTCCATTTCTTTAAAAACCTTAAGGCACATGTTACGAGTACGGGTCTATTTCCTTTGACTCTACCCAGACGCCTAACACAGTCAATATCTCGCCCAAGTATCTGGGCTTCCATTTCTTTAAAAACCTTAAGGCACATTTTTCAAGTACGGGTCTATTTCCTTTGACTCTACCCAGACGCCTAACACAGTCAATATCTCGCCCAAGTATCTGGGCTTCCATTTCTTTAAAAACCTTAAGGCACATGTTACGAGTACGGGTCTATTTCCTTTGACTCTACCCAGACGCCTAACACAGTCAATATCTCGCCCAAGTATCTGGGCTTCCATTTCTTTAAAAACCTTAAGGCACCTTTTACGAGTACGGGTCTATTTCCTTTGACTCTACCCAGACGCCTAACACAGTCAATATCTCGCCCAAGTATCTGGGCTTCCATTTCTTTAAAAACCTTAAGGCACATTTTACGAGTACGGGTCTATTTCCTTTGACTCTACCCAGACGCCTAACACAGTCAATATCTCGCTCAAGTATCTGGGCTTCCATTTCTTTAAAAACCTTAAGGCACATTTTACGAGTACGGTTCTATTTCCTTTGACTCTACCAAGACGCCTAACACAGTCAATATCTCGCTCAAGTATCTGGGCTTCCATTTCTTTAAAAACCTTAAGGCACATTTTACGAGTACGGGTCTATTTCCTTTGACTCTACCCAGACGCCTAACACAGTCAATATCTCGCCCAAGTATCTGGGCTTCCATTTCTTTAAAAACCTAAAGGCACATTTTACGAGTACGGGTCTATTTCCTTTGACTCTACCAAGACGCCTAACACAGTCAATATCTCGCCCAAGTATCTGGGCTTCCATTTCTTTAAAAACCTTAAGGCACATTTTACGAGTACGGGTCTATTTCCTTTGACTCTACCCAGACGCCTAACACAGTCAATATCTCGCCCAAGTATCTGGGCTTCCATTTCTTTAAAAACCTTAAGGCACATTTTACGAGTACGGGTCTATTTCCTTTGACTCTACCCAGACGCCTAACACAGTCAATATCTCGCCCAAGTATCTGGGCTTCCATTTCTTTAAAAACCTTAAGGCACATTTTACGAGTACGGGTCTATTTCCTTTGACTCTACCAAGACGCCTAACACAGTCAATATCTCGCCCAAGTATCTGGGCTTCCATTTCTTTAAAAACCTTAAGGCACATTTTACGAGTACGGTTCTATTTCCTTTGACTCTACCAAGACGCCTAACACAGTCAATATCTCGCTCAAGTATCTGGGCTTCCGTTTCTTTAAAAACCTTAAGGCACATTTTACGAGTACGGGTCTATTTCCTTTGACTCTACCAAGACGCCTAACACAGTCAATATCTCGCTCAAGTATCTGGGCTTCCATTTCTTTAAAAACCTTAAGGCACATTTTACGAGTACGGGTCTATTTCCTTTGACTCTACCAAGACGCCTAACACAGTCAATATCTCGCTCAAGTATCTGGGCTTCCATTTCTTTAAAAACCTTAAGGCACATTTTACGAGTACGGGTCTATTTCCTTTGACTCTACCAAGACGCCTAACGCAGTCAATATCTCGCTCAAGTATCTGGGCTTCCATTTCTTTAAAAACCTTAAGGCACATTTTACGAGTACGGGTCTATTTCCTTTGACTCTACCCAGACGCCTAACACAGTCAATATCTCGCCCAAGTATCTGGGCTACCATTTCTTTAAAAACCTTAAGGCACATTTTACGAGTACGGGTCTATTTCCTTTGACTCTACCCAGACGCCTAACACAGTCGATATCTCGCCCAAGTATCTGGGCTTCCATTTCTTTAAAAACCTTAAGGCACATTTTACGAGTACGGGTCTATTTCCTTTGACTCTACCCAGACGCCTAACACAGTCAATATCTCGCCCAAGTATCTGGGCTTCCATTTCTTTAAAAACCTTAAGGCACATTTTACGAGGACGGGTCTATTTCCTTTGACTCTACCAAGACGCCTAACACAGTCAATATCTCGCCCAAGTATCTGGGCTTCCATTTCTTTAAAAACCTTAAGGCACATTTTACGAGTACGGTTCTATTTCCTTTGACTCTACCAAGACGCCTAACACAGTCAATATCTCGCTCAAGTATCTGGGCTTCCATTTCTTTAAAAAACTTAAGGCACATTTTACGAGTACGGGTCTATTTCCTTTGACTCTACCAAGACGCCTAACACAGTCAATATCTCGCTCAAGTATCTGGGCTTCCATTTCTTTAAAAACCTTAAGGCACATTTTACGAGTACGGTTCTATTTCCTTTGACTCTACCCAGACGCCTAACACAGTCAATATCTCGCTCAAGTATCTGGGCTTCCATTTCTTTAAAAACCTTAAGGCACATTTTACGAGTACGGGTCTATTTCCTTTGACTCTACCCAGACGCCTAACACAGTCAATATCTCGCCCAAGTATCTGGGCTTCCATTTCTTTAAAAACCTTAAGGCACATTTTACGAGTACGGGTCTATTTCCTTTGACTCTACCCAGACGCCTAACACAGTCAATATCTCGCTCAAGTATCTGGGCTTCCATTTCTTTAAAAACCTTAAGGCACATTTTACGAGTACGGGTCTATTTCCTTTGACTCTACCCAGACGCCTAACACAGTCAATATCTCGCCCAAGTATCTGGGCTTCCATTTCTTTAAAAACCTTAAGGCACATTTTACGAGTACGGGTCTATTTCCTTTGACTCTACCCAGACGCCTAACACAGTCAATAACTCGCTCAAGTATCTGGGCTTCCATTTCTTTAAAAACCTTAAGGCACATGTTACGAGTACGGGTCTATTTCCTTTGACTCTACCCAGACGCCTAACACAGTCAATATCTCGCTCAAGTATCTGGGCTTCCGTTTCTTTAAAAACCTTAAGGCACATTTTACGAGTACGGGTCTATTTCCTTTGACTCTACCCAGACGCCTAACACAGTCAATATCTCGCCCAAGTATCTAGGCTTCCATTTCTTTAAAAACCTTAAGGCACATTTTACGAGTACGGGTCTATTTCCTTTGACTCTACCCAGACGCCTAACACAGTCAATATCTCGCCCAAGTATCTGGGCTTCCATTTCTTTAAAAACCTTAAGGCACATTTTACGAGTACGGTTCTATTTCCTTTGACTCTACCAAGACGCCTAACACAGTCAATATCTCGCCCAAGTATCTGGGCTTCCATTTCTTTAAAAACCTTAAGGCACATTTTACGAGTACGGTTCTATTTCCTTTGACTCTACCAAGACGCCTAACACAGTCAATATCTCACCCAAGTATCTGGGCTTCCATTTCTTTAAAAACCTTAAGGCACATTTTACGAGTACGGTTCTATTTCCTTTGACTCTACCAAGACGCCTAACACAGTCAATATCTCGCCCAAGTATCTGGGCTTCCATTTCTTTAAAAACCTTAAGGCACATTTTACGAGTACGGGTCTATTTCCTTTGACTCTACCCAGACGCCTAACACAGTCAATATCTCGCTCAAGTATCTGGGCTTCCATTTCTTTAAAAACCTTAAGGCACATTTTACGAGTACGGGTCTATTTCCTTTGACTCTACCCAGACGCCTAACACAGTCAATATCTCGCCCAAGTATCTGGGCTTCCATTTCTTTAAAAACCTTAAGGCACATTTTACGAGTACGGGTCTATTTCCTTTGACTCTACCCAGACGCCTAACACAGTCAATAACTCGCTCAAGTATCTGGGCTTCCATTTCTTTAAAAACCTTAAGGCACATGTTACGAGTACGGGTCTATTTCCTTTGACTCTACCCAGACGCCTAACACAGTCAATATCTCGCTCAAGTATCTGGGCTTCCGTTTCTTTAAAAACCTTAAGGCACATTTTACGAGTACGGGTCTATTTCCTTTGACTCTACCCAGACGTCTAACACAGTCAATATCTCGCCCAAGTATCTAGGCTTCCATTTATTTAAAAACCTTAAGGCACATTTTACGAGTACGGGTCTATTTCCTTTGACTCTACCCAGACGCCTAACACAGTCAATATCTCGCCCAAGTATCTGGGCTTCCATTTCTTTAAAAACCTTAAGGCACATTTTACGAGTACGGTTCTATTTCCTTTGACTCTACCAAGACGCCTAACACAGTCAATATCTCGCCCAATTATCTGGGCTTCCATTTCTTTAAAAACCTTAAGGCACATTTTACGAGTACGGTTCTATTTCCTTTGACTCTACCAAGACGCCTAACACAGTCAATATCTCACCCAAGTATCTGGGCTTCCATTTCTTTAAAAACCTTAAGGCACATGTTACGAGTACGGTTCTATTTCCTTTGACTCTACCAAGACGCCTAACACAGTCAATATCTCGCCCAAGTATCTGGGCTTCCATTTCTTTAAAAACCTTAAGGCACATGTTACGAGTACGGGTCTATTTCCTTTGACTCTACCAAGACGCCTAACACAGTCAATATCTCGCCCAAGTATCTGGGCTTCCATTTCTTTAAAAACCTTAAGGCACATTTTACGAGTACGGTTCTATTTCCTTTGACTCTACCAAGACGCCTAACACAGTCAATATCTCGCCCAAGTATCTGGGCTTCCATTTCTTTAAAAACCTTAAGGCACATTTTACGAGTACGGTTCTATTTCCTTTGACTCTACCAAGACGCCTAACACAGTCAATATCTCGCCCAAGTATCTGGGCTTCCATTTCTTTAAAAACCTTAAGGCACATGTTACGAGTACGGTTCTATTTCCTTTGACTCTACCAAGACGCCTAACACAGTCAATATCTCGCCCAAGTATCTGGGCTTCCATTTCTTTAAAAACCTTAAGGCACATGTTACGAGTACGGGTCTATTTCCTTTGACTCTACCAAGACGCCTAACACAGTCAATATCTCGCCCAAGTATCTGGGCTTCCATTTCTTTAAAAACCTTAAGGCACATGTTACGAGTACGGGTCTATTTCCTTTGACTCTACCAAGACGCCTAACACAGTCAATATCTCGCCCAAGTATCTGGGCTTCCATTTCTTTAAAAACCTTAAGGCACATGTTACGAGTACGGGTCTATTTCCTTTGACTCTACCCAGACGCCTAACACAGTCAATATCTCGCCCAAGTATCTGGGCTTCCATTTCTTTAAAAACCTTAAGGCACATTTTACGAGTACGGGTCTATTTCCTTTGACTCTACCAAGACGCCTAACACAGTCAATATCTCGCCCAAGTATCTGGGCTTCCATTTCTTTAAAAACCTTAAGGCACATGTTACGAGTACGGGTCTATTTCCTTTGACTCTACCCAGACGCCTAACACAGTCAATATCTCGCCCAAGTATCTGGGCTTCCATTTCTTTAAAAACCTTAAGGCACATGTTACGAGTACGGGTCTATTTCCTTTGACTCTACCCAGACGCCTAACACAGTCAATATCTCGCCCAAGTATCTGGGCTTCCATTTCTTTAAAAACCTTAAGGCACATGTTACGAGTACGGTTCTATTTCCTTTGCTTCTACCAAGACGCCTAACACAGTCAATATCTCGCCCAAGTATCTGGGCTTCCATTTCTTTAAAAACCTTAAGGCACATGTTACGAGTACGGGTCTATTTCCTTTGACTCTACCAAGACGCCTAACACAGTCAATATCTCGCCCAAGTATCTGGGCTTCCATTTCTTTAAAAACCTTAAGGCACATGTTACGAGTACGGGTCTATTTCCTTTGACTCTACCCAGACGCCTAACACAGTCAATATCTCGCCCAAGTATCTGGGCTTCCATTTCTTTAAAAACCTTAAGGCACATGTTACGAGTACGGGTCTATTTCCTTTGACTCTACCCAGACGCCTAACACAGTCAATATCTCGCCCAAGTATCTGGGCTTCCATTTCTTTAAAAACCTTAAGGCACATGTTACGAGTACGGTTCTATTTCCTTTGCTTCTACCAAGACGCCTAACACAGTCAATATCTCGCCCAAGTATCTGGGCTTCCATTTCTTTAAAAACCTTAAGGCACATGTTACGAGTACGGGTCTATTTCCTTTGACTCTACCAAGACGCCTAACACAGTCAATATCTCGCCCAAGTATCTGGGCTTCCATTTCTTTAAAAACCTTAAGGCACATGTTACGAGTACGGGTCTATTTCCTTTGACTCTACCCAGACGCCTAACACAGTCAATATCTCGCCCAAGTATCTGGGCTTCCATTTCATTAAAAACCTTAAGGCACATTTTACGAGTACGGGTCTATTTCCTTTGACTCTACCCAGACGCCTAACACAGTCAATATATCGCCCAAGTACCTGGCTTCCATTTCTTTAAAAACCTTAAGGCACATTTTACGAGTACGGGTCTATTTCCTTTGACTCTACCCAGACGCCTAACACAGTCAATATCTCGCCCAAGTATCTGGGCTTCCATTTCTTTAAAAACCTTAAGGCACATTTTACGAGTACGGTTCTATTTCCTTTGACTCTACCCAGACGCCTAACACAGTCAATATCTCGCCCAAGTATCTGGGCTTCCATTTCTTTAAAAACCTTAAGGCACATGTTACGAGTACGGTTCTATTTCCTTTGACTCTACCCAGACGCCTAACACAGTCAATATCTCGCTCAAGTATCTGGGCTTCCATTTCTTTAAAAACCTTAAGGCACATTTTACGAGTACGGGTCTATTTCCTTTGACTCTACCCAGACGCCTAACACAGTCAATATCTCGCCCAAGTATCTGGGCTTCCATTTCTTTAAAAACCTTAAGGCACATGTTACGAGTACGGGTCTATTTCCTTTGACTCTACCCAGACGCCTAACACAGTCAATATCTCGCCCAAGTATCTGGGCTTCCATTTCTTTAAAAACCTTAAGGCACATGTTACGAGTACGGGTCTATTTCCTTTGACTCTACCAAGACGCCTAACACAGTCAATATCTCGCCCAAGTATCTGGGCTTCCATTTCTTTAAAAACCTTAAGGCACATGTTACGAGTACGGGTCTATTTCCTTTGACTCTACCCAGACGCCTAACACAGTCAATATCTCGCCCAAGTATCTGGGCTTCCATTTCTTTAAAAACCTTAAGGCACATGTTACGAGTACGGGTCTATTTCCTTTGACTCTACCCAGACGCCTAACACAGTCAATATCTCGCCCAAGTATCTGGGCTTCCATTTCTTTAAAAACCTTAAGGCACATGTTACGAGTACGGGTCTATTTCCTTTGACTCTACCCAGACGCCTAACACAGTCAATATCTCGCCCAAGTATCTGGGCTTCCATTTCTTTAAAAACCTTAAGGCACATTTTACGAGTACGGTTCTATTTCCTTTGACTCTACCAAGACGCCTAACACAGTCAATATCTCGCCCAAGTATCTGGGCTTCCATTTCTTTAAAAACCTTAAGGCACATGTTACGAGTACGGGTCTATTTCCTTTGACTCTACCCAGACGCCTAACACAGTCAATAACTCGCTCAAGTATCTGGGCTTCCATTTCTTTAAAAACCTTAAGGCACATGTTACGAGTACGGGTCTATTTCCTTTGACTCTACCCAGACGCCTAACACAGTCAATATCTCGCCCAAGTATCTGGGCTTCCATTTCTTTAAAAACCTTAAGGCACATTTTACGAGTACGGGTCTATTTCCTTTGACTCTACCCAGACGCCTAACACATTCAATATCTCGCCCAAGTATCTGGGCTTCCATTTCTTTAAAAACCTTAAGGCACATGTTACGAGTACGGTTCTATTTCCTTTGACTCTACCCAGACGCCTAACACAGTCAATATCTCGCTCAAGTATCTGGGCTTCCATTTCTTTAAAAACCTTAAGGCACATGTTACGAGTACGGGTCTATTTCCTTTGACTCTACCCAGACGCCTAACACAGTCAATATCTCGCCCAAGTATCTGGGCTTCCATTTCTTTAAAAACCTTATGGCACATTTTACGAGTACGGGTCTATTTCCTTTGACTCTACCAAGACGCCTAACACAGTCAATATCTCGCTCAAGTATCTGGGCTTCCATTTCTTTAAAAACCTTAAGGCACATTTTACGAGTACGGGTCTATTTCCTTTGACTCTACCAAGACGCCTAACACAGTCAATATCTCGCCCAAGTATCTGGGCTTCCATTTCTTTAAAAACCTTAAGGCACATGTTACGAGTACGGGTCTATTTCCTTTGACTCTACCCAGACGCCTAACACAGTCAATATCTCGCCCAAGTATCTGGGCTTCCATTTCTTTAAAAACCTTAAGGCACA
Source organism: Gonocerus acuteangulatus (assembly GCA_946811695.1). Classification (NCBI taxonomy): domain Eukaryota; kingdom Metazoa; phylum Arthropoda; class Insecta; order Hemiptera; family Coreidae; genus Gonocerus; species Gonocerus acuteangulatus. Next base: position 88,989,247 of record OX328128.1, on the reverse strand, counting down.
TGTTACGAGTACGGGTCTATTTCCTTTGACTCTACCCAGACGCCTAACACAGTCAATATCTCGCCCAAGTATCTGGGCTTCCATTTCTTTAAAAACCTTAAGGCACATTTTACGAGTACGGGTCTATTTCCTTTGACTCTACCCAGACGCCTAACACAGTCAATATCTCGCCCAAGTATCTGGGCTTCCATTTCTTTAAAAACCTTAAGGCACATGTTACGAGTACGGGTCTATTTCCTTTGACTCTACCCAGACGCCTAACACAGTCAATATCTCGCTCAAGTATCTGGGCTTCCATTTCTTTAAAAACCTTAAGGCACATGTTACGAGTACGGGTCTAATTCCTTTGACTCTACCCAGACGCCTAACACAGTCAATATCTCGCCCAAGTATCTGGGCTTCCATTTCTTTAAAAACCTTAAGGCACATGTTACGAGTACGGGTCTATTTCCTTTGACTCTACCCAGACGCCTAACACAGTCAATAACTCGCCCAAGTATCTGGGCTTCCATTTCTTTAAAAACCTTAAGGCACATGTTACGAGTACGGGTCTATTTCCTTTGACTCTACCCAGACGCCTAACACAGTCAATAACTCGCCCAAGTATCTGGGCTTCCATTTCTTTAAAAACCTTAAGGCACATGTTACGAGTACGGGTCTATTTCCTTTGACTCTACCCAGACGCCTAACACAGTCAATATCTCGCCCAAGTATCTGGGCTTCCATTTCTTTAAAAACCTTAAGGCACATGTTACGAGTACGGGTCTATTTCCTTTGACTCTACCCAGACGCCTAACACAGTCAATATCTCGCCCAAGTATCTGGGCTTCCATTTCTTTAAAACCTTAAGGCACATGTTACGAGTACGGGTCTATTTCCTTTGACTCTACCCAGACGCCTAACACAGTCAATATCTCGCCCAAGTATCTGGGCTTCCATTTCTTTAAAAACCTTAAGGCACATGTTACGAGTACGGGTCTATTTCCTTTGACTCTACCCAGACGCCTAACACAGTCAATAACTCGCTCAAGTATCTGGGCTTCCATTTCTTTAAAAACCTTAAGGCACATGTTACGAGTACGGGTCTATTTCCTTTGACTCTACCCAGACGCCTAACACAGTCAATATCTCGCCCAAGTATCTGGGCTTCCATTTCTTTAAAAACCTTAAGGCACATTTTACGAGTACGGGTCTATTTCCTTTGACTCTACCCAGACGCCTAACACAGTCAATATCTCGCCCAAGTATCTGGGCTTCCATTTCTTTAAAAACCTTAAGGCACATGTTACGAGTACGGTTCTATTTCCTTTGACTCTACCCAGACGCCTAACACAGTCAATATCTCGCTCAAGTATCTGGGCTTCCATTTCTTTAAAAACCTTAAGGCACATGTTACGAGTACGGGTCTATTTCCTTTGACTCTACCCAGACGCCTAACACAGTCAATATCTCGCCCAAGTATCTGGGCTTCCATTTCTTTAAAAACCTTAAGGCACATTTTACGAGTACGGTTATATTTCCTTTGACTCTACCCAGACGCCTAACACAGTCAATAACTCGCCCAAGTATCTGGGCTTCCATTTCTTTAAAAACCTTAAGGCACATGTTACGAGTACGGGTCTATTTCCTTTGACTCTACCCAGACGCCTAACACAGTCAATATCTCGCCCAAGTATCTGGGCTTCCATTTCTTTAAAAACCTTAAGGCACATTTTACGAGTACGGTTCTATTTCCTTTGACTCTACCCAGACGCCTAACACAGTCAATATCTCGCCCAAGTATCTGGGCTTCCATTTCTTTAAAAACCTTAAGGCACATGTTACGAGTACGGGTCTATTTCCTTTGACTCTACCCAGACGCCTAACACAGTCAATATCTCGCCCAAGTATCTGGGCTTCCATTTCTTTAAAAACCTTAAGGCACATTTTACGAGTACGGGTCTATTTCCTTTGACTCTACCAAGACGCCTAACACAGTCAATATCTCGCCCAAGTATCTGGGCTTCCATTTCTTTAAAAACCTTATGGCACATTTTACGAGTACGGGTCTATTTCCTTTGACTCTACCAAGACGCCTAACACAGTCAATATCTCGCTCAAGTATCTGGGCTTCCATTTCTTTAAAAACCTTTAGGCACATTTTACGAGTACGGGTCTATTTCCTTTGACTCTACCAAGACGCCTAACACAGTCAATATCTCGCCCAAGTATCTGGGCTTCCATTTCTTTAAAAACCTTAAGGCACATGTTACGAGTACGGGTCTATTTCCTTTGACTCTACCCAGACGCCTAACACAGTCAATATCTCGCCCAAGTATCTGGGCTTCCATTTCTTTAAAAACCTTAAGGCACATGTTACGAGTACGGGTCTATTTCCTTTGACTCTACCCAGACGCCTAACACAGTCAATATCTCGCCCAAGTATCTGGGCTTCCATTTCTTTAAAAACCTTAAGGCACATTTTACGAGTACGGGTCTATTTCCTTTGACTCTACCCAGACGCCTAACACAGTCAATATCTCGCCCAAGTATCTGGGCTTCCATTTCTTTAAAAACCTTAAGGCACATGTTACGAGTACGGGTCTATTTCCTTTGACTCTACCCAGACGCCTAACACAGTCAATATCTCGCTCAAGTATCTGGGCTTCCATTTCTTTAAAAACCTTAAGGCACATGTTACGAGTACGGGTCTAATTCCTTTGACTCTACCCAGACGCCTAACACAGTCAATATCTCGCCCAAGTATCTGGGCTTCCATTTCTTTAAAAACCTTAAGGCACATGTTACGAGTACGGGTCTATTTCCTTTGACTCTACCCAGACGCCTAACACGGTCAATAACTCGCCCAAGTATCTGGGCTTCCATTTCTTTAAAAACCTTAAGGCACATGTTACGAGTACGGGTCTATTTCCTTTGACTCTACCCAGACGCCTAACACAGTCAATAACTCGCCCAAGTATCTGGGCTTCCATTTCTTTAAAAACCTTAAGGCACATGTTACGAGTACGGGTCTATTTCCTTTGACTCTACCCAGACGCCTAACACAGTCAATATCTCGCCCAAGTATCTGAGCTTCCATTTCTTTAAAAACCTTAAGGCACATGTTACGAGTACGGGTCTATTTCCTTTGACTCTACCCAGACGCCTAACACAGTCAATATCTCGCCCAAGTATCTGGGCTTCCATTTCTTTAAAAACCTTAAGGCACATGTTACGAGTACGGGTCTATTTCCTTTGACTCTACCCAGACGCCTAACACAGTCAATAACTCGCCCAAGTATCTGGGCTTTCATTTCTTTAAAAACCTTAAGGCACATGTTACGAGTACGGGTCTATTTCCTTTGACTCTACCCAGACGCCTAACACAGTCAATAACTCGCCCAAGTATCTGGGCTTCCATTTCTTTAAAAACCTTAAGGCACATGTTACGAGTACGGGTCTATTTCCTTTGACTCTACCCAGACGCCTAACACAGTCAATATCTCGCCCAAGTATCTGGGCTTCCATTTCTTTAAAAACCTTAAGGCACATGTTACGAGTACGGGTCTATTTCCTTTGACTCTACCCAGACGCCTAACACAGTCAATATCTCGCCCAAGTATCTGGGCTTCCATTTCTTTAAAAACCTTAAGGCACATGTTACGAGTACGGGTCTATTTCCTTTGACTCTACCCAGACGCCTAACACAGTCAATAACTCGCCCAAGTATCTGGGCTTCCATTTCTTTAAAAACCTTAAGGCACATGTTACGAGTACGGGTCTATTTCCTTTGACTCTACCCAGACGCCTAACACAGTCAATATCTCGCCCAAGTATCTGGGCTTCCATTTCTTTAAAAACCTTAAGGCACATTTTACGAGTACGGTTCTATTTCCTTTGACTCTACCCAGACGCCTAACACAGTCAATATCTCGCCCAAGTATCTGGGCTTCCATTTCTTTAAAAACCTTAAGGCACATGTTACGAGTACGGGTCTATTTCCTTTGACTCTACCCAGACGCCTAACACAGTCAATATCTCGCCCAAGTATCTGGGCTTCCATTTCTTTAAAAACCTTAAGGCACATTTTACGAGTACGGGTCTATTTCCTTTGACTCTACCAAGACGCCTAACACAGTCAATATCTCGCCCAAGTATCTGGGCTTCCATTTCTTTAAAAACCTTAAGGCACATTTTACGAGTACGGGTCTATTTCCTTTGACTCTACCAAGACGCCTAACACAGTCAATATCTCGCTCAAGTATCTGGGCTTCCATTTCTTTAAAAACCTTAAGGCACATTTTACGAGTACGGGTCTATTTCCTTTGACTCTACCAAGACGCCTAACACAGTCAATATCTCGCCCAAGTATCTGGGCTTCCATTTCTTTAAAAACCTTAAGGCACATGTTACGAGTACGGGTCTATTTCCTTTGACTCTACCCAGACGCCTAACACAGTCAATATCTCGCCCAAGTATCTGGGCTTCCATTTCTTTAAAAAACTTAAGGCACATTTTACGAGTACGGGTCTATTTCCTTTGACTCTACCCAGACGCCTAACACAGTCAATATCTCGCCCAAGTATCTGGGCTTCCATTTCTTTAAAAACCTTAAGGCACATGTTACGAGTACGGGTCTATTTCCTTTGACTCTACCCAGACGCCTAACACAGTCAATATCTCGCCCAAGTATCTGGGCTTCCATTTCTTTAAAAACCTTATGGCACATGTTACGAGTACGGGTCTATTTCCTTTGACTCTACCCAGACGCCTAACACAGTCAATATCTCGCCCAAGTATCTGGGCTTCCATTTCTTTAAAAACCTTAAGGCACATATTACGAGTACGGGTCTATTTCCTTTGACTCTACCCAGACGCCTAACACAGTCAATAACTCGCCCAAGTATCTGGGCTTCCATTTCTTTAAAAACCTTAAGGCACATGTTACGAGTACGGGTCTATTTCCTTTGACTCTACCCAGACGCCTAACACAGTCAATATCTCGCCCAAGTATCTGGGCTTCCATTTCTTTAAAAACCTTAAGGCACATGTTACGAGTACGGGTCTATTTCCTTTGACTCTACCCAGACGCCTAACACAGTCAATATCTCGCCCAAGTATCTGGGCTTCCATTTCTTTAAAAACCTTAAGGCACATGTTACGAGTACGGGTCTATTTCCTTTGACTCTACCCAGACGCCTAACACAGTCAATATCTCGCCCAAGTATCTGGGCTTCCATTTCTTTAAAAACCTTAAGGCACATTTTACGAGTACGGGTCTATTTCCTTTGACTCTACCCAGACGCCTAACACAGTCAATATCTCGCCCAAGTATCTGGGCTTCCATTTCTTTAAAAACCTTAAGGCACATGTTACGAGTACGGGTCTATTTCCTTTGACTCTACCCAGACGCCTAACACAGTCAATATCTCGCCCAAGTATCTGGGCTTCCATTTCTTTAAAAACCTTAAGGCACATGTTACGAGTACGAGTCTATTTCCATTGACTCTACCCAGACGCCTAACACAGTCAATATCTCCCCAAGTATCTGGGCTTCCATTTCTTTAAAAACCTTAAGGCACATGTTACGAGTACGGGTCTATTTCCTTTGACTCTACCCAGACGCCTAACACAGTCAATAACTCGCCCAAGTATCTGGGCTTCCATTTCTTTAAAAACCTTAAGGCACATATTACGAGTACGGGTCTATTTCCTTTGACTCTACCCAGACGCCTAACACAGTCAATATCTCGCCCAAGTATCTGGGCTTCCATTTCTTTAAAAACCTTAAGGCACATGTTACGAGTACGGGTCTATTTCCTTTGACTCTACCCAGACGCCTAACACAGTCAATATCTCGCCCAAGTATCTGGGCTTCCATTTCTTTAAAAACCTTAAGGCACATGTTGCGAGTACGGGTCTATTTCCTTTGACTCTACCCAGACGCCTAACACAGTCAATATCTCGCTCAAGTATCTGGGCTTCCATTTCTTTAAAAACCTTAAGGCACATTTTACGAGTACGGGTCTATTTCCTTTGACTCTACCCAGACGCCTAACACAGTCAATATCTCGCTCAAGTATCTGGGCTTCCATTTCTTTAAAAACCTTAAGGCACATGTTACGAGTACGGGTCTATTTCCTTTGACTCTACCCAGACGCCTAACACAGTCAATATCTCGCCCAAGTATCTGGGCTTCCATTTCTTTAAAAACCTTAAGGCACATGTTACGAGTACGGGTCTATTTCCTTTGACTCTACCCAGACGCCTAACACAGTCAATATCTCGCCCAAGTATCTGGGCTTCCATTTCTTTAAAAACCTTAAGGCACATGTTACGAGTACGGGTCTATTTCCTTTGACTCTACCCAGACGCCTAACACAGTCAATATCTCGCCCAAGTATCTGGGCTTCCATTTCTTTAAAAACCTTAAGGCACATGTTACGAGTACGGGTCTATTTCCTTTGACTCTACCCAGACGCCTAACACAGTCAATATCTCGCCCAAGTATCTGGGCTTCCATTTCTTTAAAAACCTTAAGGCACATTTTACGAGTACGGTTCTATTTCCTTTGACTCTACCAAGACGCCTAACACAGTCAATATCTCGCCCAAGTATCTGGGCTTCCATTTCTTTAAAAACCTTAAGGCACATTTTACGAGTACGGGTCTATTTCCTTTGACTCTACCAAGACGCCTAACACAGTCAATATCTCGCTCAAGTATCTGGGCTTCCATTTCTTTAAAAACCTTAAGGCACATGTTACGAGTACGGGTCTATTTCCTTTGACTCTACCCAGACGCCTAACACAGTCAATATATCGCCCAAGTATCTGGGCTTCCATTTCTTTAAAAACCTTAAGGCACATGTTACGAGTACGGGTCTATTTCCTTTGACTCTACCCAGACGCCTAACACAGTCAATAACTCGCTCAAGTATCTGGGCTTCCATTTCTTTAAAAACCTTAAGGCACATGTTACGAGTACGGGTCTATTTCCTTTGACTCTACCCAGACGCCTAACAGAGTCAATATCTCGCCCAAGTATCTGGGCTTCCATTTCTTTAAAAACCTTAAGGCACATTTTACGAGTACGGGTCTATTTCCTTTGACTCTACCCAGACGCCTAACACAGTCAATATCTCGCCCAAGTATCTGGGCTTCCATTTCTTTAAAAACCTTAAGGCACATGTTACGAGTACGGTTCTATTTCCTTTGACTCTACCCAGACGCCTAACACAGTCAATATCTCGCTCAAGTATCTGGGCTTCCATTTCTTTAAAAACCTTAAGGCACATGTTACGAGTACGGGTCTATTTCCTTTGACTCTACCCAGACGCCTAACACAGTCAATATCTCGCTCAAGTATCTGGGCTTCCATTTCTTTAAAAACCTTAAGGCACATGTTACGAGTACGGGTCTAATTCCTTTGATTCTACCCAGACGCCTAACACAGTCAATATCTCGCCCAAGTATCTGGGCTTCCATTTCTTTAAAAACCTTAAGGCACATGTTACGAGTACGGGTCTATTTCCTTTGACTCTACCCAGACGCCTAACACAGTCAATAACTCGCCCAAGTATCTGGGCTTCCATTTCTTTAAAAACCTTAAGGCACATGTTACGAGTACGGGTCTATTTCCTTTGACTCTACCCAGACGCCTAACACAGTCAATAACTCGCCCAAGTATCTGGGCTTCCATTTCTTTAAAAACCTTAAGGCACATGTTACGAGTACGGGTCTATTTCCTTTGACTCTACCCAGACGCCTAACACAGTCAATATCTCGCCCAAGTATCTGGGCTTCCATTTCTTTAAAAACCTTAAGGCACATGTTACGAGTACGGGTCTATTTCCTTTGACTCTACCCAGACGCCTAACACAGTCAATATCTCGCCCAAGTATCTGGGCTTCCATTTCTTTAAAAACCTTAAGGCACATTTTACGAGTACGGGTCTATTTCCTTTGACTCTACCCAGACGCCTAACACAGTCAATATCTCGCTCAAGTATCTGGGCTTCCATTTCTTTAAAAACCTTTAGGCACATTTTACGAGTACGGGTCTATTTCCTTTGACTCTACCAAGACGCCTAACACAGTCAATATCTCGCCCAAGTATCTGGGCTTCCATTTCTTTAAAAACCTTAAGGCACATGTTACGAGTACGGGTCTATTTCCTTTGACTCTACCCAGACGCCTAACACAGTCAATATCTCGCCCAAGTATCTGGGCTTCCATTTCTTTAAAAACCTTAAGGCACATGTTACGAGTACGGGTCTATTTCCTTTGACTCTACCCAGACGCCTAACACAGTCAATAACTCGCCCAAGTATCTGGGCTTCCATTTCTTTAAAAACCTTAAGGCACATGTTACGAGTACGGGTCTATTTCCTTTGACTCTACCCAGACGCCTAACACAGTCAATATCTCGCCCAAGTATCTGGGCTTCCATTTCTTTAAAAACCTTAAGGCACATTTTACGAGTACGGTTCTATTTCCTTTGACTCTACCCAGACGCCTAACACAGTCAATATCTCGCCCAAGTATCTGGGCTTCCATTTCTTTAAAAACCTTAAGGCACATGTTACGAGTACGGGTCTATTTCCTTTGACTCTACCCAGACGCCTAACACAGTCAATATCTCGCCCAAGTATCTGGGCTTCCATTTCTTTAAAAACCTTAAGGCACATTTTACGAGTACGGGTCTATTTCCTTTGACTCTACCAAGACGCCTAACACAGTCAATATCTCGCCCAAGTATCTGGGCTTCCATTTCTTTAAAAACCTTAAGGCACATTTTACGAGTACGGGTCTATTTCCTTTGACTCTACCCAGACGCCTAACACGGTCAATAACTCGCCCAAGTATCTGGGCTTCCATTTCTTTAAAAACCTTAAGGCACATATTACGAGTACGGGTCTATTTCCTTTGACTCTACCCAGACGCCTAACACAGTCAATATCTCGCCCAAGTATCTGGGCTTCCATTTCTTTAAAAACCTTAAGGCACATGTTACGAGTACGGGTCTATTTCCTTTGACTCTACCCAGACGCCTAACACAGTCAATATCTCGCCCAAGTATCTGGGCTTCCATTTCTTTAAAAACCTTAAGGCACATGTTGCGAGTACGGGTCTATTTCCTTTGACTCTACCCAGACGCCTAACACAGTCAATATCTCGCTCAAGTATCTGGGCTTCCATTTCTTTAAAAACCTTAAGGCACATTTTACGAGTACGGGTCTATTTCCTTTGACTCTACCCAGACGCCTAACACAGTCAATATCTCGCTCAAGTATCTGGGCTTCCATTTCTTTAAAAACCTTAAGGCACATGTTACGAGTACGGGTCTATTTCCTTTGACTCTACCCAGACGCCTAACACAGTCAATATCTCGCCCAAGTATCTGGGCTTCCATTTCTTTAAAAACCTTAAGGCACATGTTACGAGTACGGGTCTATTTCCTTTGACTCTACCCAGACGCCTAACACAGTCAATATCTCGCCCAAGTATCTGGGCTTCCATTTCTTTAAAAACCTTAAGGCACATGTTACGAGTACGGGTCTATTTCCTTTGACTCTACCCAGACGCCTAACACAGTCAATATCTCGCCCAAGTATCTGGGCTTCCATTTCTTTAAAAACCTTAAGGCACATGTTACGAGTACGGGTCTATTTCCTTTGACTCTACCCAGACGCCTAACACAGTCAATATCTCGCCCAAGTATCTGGGCTTCCATTTCTTTAAAAACCTTAAGGCACATTTTACGAGTACGGTTCTATTTCCTTTGACTCTACCAAGACGCCTAACACAGTCAATATCTCGCCCAAGTATCTGGGCTTCCATTTCTTTAAAAACCTTAAGGCACATTTTACGAGTACGGGTCTATTTCCTTTGACTCTACCAAGACGCCTAACACAGTCAATATCTCGCTCAAGTATCTGGGCTTCCATTTCTTTAAAAACCTTAAGGCACATGTTACGAGTACGGGTCTATTTCCTTTGACTCTACCCAGACGCCTAACACAGTCAATATATCGCCCAAGTATCTGGGCTTCCATTTCTTTAAAAACCTTAAGGCACATGTTACGAGTACGGGTCTATTTCCTTTGACTCTACCCAGACGCCTAACACAGTCAATAACTCGCTCAAGTATCTGGGCTTCCATTTCTTTAAAAACCTTAAGGCACATGTTACGAGTACGGGTCTATTTCCTTTGACTCTACCCAGACGCCTAACAGAGTCAATATCTCGCCCAAGTATCTGGGCTTCCATTTCTTTAAAAACCTTAAGGCACATTTTACGAGTACGGGTCTATTTCCTTTGACTCTACCCAGACGCCTAACACAGTCAATATCTCGCCCAAGTATCTGGGCTTCCATTTCTTTAAAAACCTTAAGGCACATGTTACGAGTACGGTTCTATTTCCTTTGACTCTACCCAGACGCCTAACACAGTCAATATCTCGCTCAAGTATCTGGGCTTCCATTTCTTTAAAAACCTTAAGGCACATGTTACGAGTACGGGTCTATTTCCTTTGACTCTACCCAGACGCCTAACACAGTCAATAACTCGCCCAAGTATCTGGGCTTCCATTTCTTTAAAAACCTTAAGGCACATGTTACGAGTACGGGTCTATTTCCTTTGACTCTACCCAGACGCCTAACACAGTCAATAACTCGCCCAAGTATCTGGGCTTCCATTTCTTTAAAAACCTTAAGGCACATGTTACGAGTACGGGTCTATTTCCTTTGACTCTACCCAGACGCCTAACACAGTCAATATCTCGCCCAAGTATCTGGGCTTCCATTTCTTTAAAAACCTTAAGGCACATGTTACGAGTACGGGTCTATTTCCTTTGACTCTACCCAGACGCCTAACACAGTCAATATCTCGCCCAAGTATCTGGGCTTCCATTTCTTTAAAAACCTTAAGGCACATTTTACGAGTACGGGTCTATTTCCTTTGACTCTACCCAGACGCCTAACACAGTCAATATCTCGCTCAAGTATCTGGGCTTCCATTTCTTTAAAAACCTTTAGGCACATTTTACGAGTACGGGTCTATTTCCTTTGACTCTACCAAGACGCCTAACACAGTCAATATCTCGCCCAAGTATCTGGGCTTCCATTTCTTTAAAAACCTTAAGGCACATGTTACGAGTACGGGTCTATTTCCTTTGACTCTACCCAGACGCCTAACACAGTCAATATCTCGCCCAAGTATCTGGGCTTCCATTTCTTTAAAAACCTTAAGGCACATGTTACGAGTACGGGTCTATTTCCTTTGACTCTACCCAGACGCCTAACACAGTCAATATCTCGCCCAAGTATCTGGGCTTCCATTTCTTTAAAAACCTTAAGGCACATGTTGCGAGTACGGGTCTATTTCCTTTGACTCTACCCAGACGCCTAACACAGTCAATATCTCGCTCAAGTATCTGGGCTTCCATTTCTTTAAAAACCTTAAGGCACATTTTACGAGTACGGGTCTATTTCCTTTGACTCTACCCAGACGCCTAACACAGTCAATATCTCGCTCAAGTATCTGGGCTTCCATTTCTTTAAAAACCTTAAGGCACATGTTACGAGTACGGGTCTATTTCCTTTGACTCTACCCAGACGCCTAACACAGTCAATATCTCGCCCAAGTATCTGGGCTTCCATTTCTTTAAAAACCTTAAGGCACATGTTACGAGTACGGGTCTATTTCCTTTGACTCTACCCAGACGCCTAACACAGTCAATATCTCGCCCAAGTATCTGGGCTTCCATTTCTTTAAAAACCTTAAGGCACATGTTACGAGTACGGGTCTATTTCCTTTGACTCTACCCAGACGCCTAACACAGTCAATATCTCGCCCAAGTATCTGGGCTTCCATTTCTTTAAAAACCTTAAGGCACATGTTACGAGTACGGGTCTATTTCCTTTGACTCTACCCAGACGCCTAACACAGTCAATATCTCGCCCAAGTATCTGGGCTTCCATTTCTTTAAAAACCTTAAGGCACATTTTACGAGTACGGTTCTATTTCCTTTGACTCTACCAAGACGCCTAACACAGTCAATATCTCGCCCAAGTATCTGGGCTTCCATTTCTTTAAAAACCTTAAGGCACATTTTACGAGTACGGGTCTATTTCCTTTGACTCTACCAAGACGCCTAACACAGTCAATATCTCGCTCAAGTATCTGGGCTTCCATTTCTTTAAAAACCTTAAGGCACATGTTACGAGTACGGGTCTATTTCCTTTGACTCTACCCAGACGCCTAACACAGTCAATATATCGCCCAAGTATCTGGGCTTCCATTTCTTTAAAAACCTTAAGGCACATGTTACGAGTACGGGTCTATTTCCTTTGACTCTACCCAGACGCCTAACACAGTCAATAACTCGCTCAAGTATCTGGGCTTCCATTTCTTTAAAAACCTTAAGGCACATGTTACGAGTACGGGTCTATTTCCTTTGACTCTACCCAGACGCCTAACAGAGTCAATATCTCGCCCAAGTATCTGGGCTTCCATTTCTTTAAAAACCTTAAGGCACATTTTACGAGTACGGGTCTATTTCCTTTGACTCTACCCAGACGCCTAACACAGTCAATATCTCGCCCAAGTATCTGGGCTTCCATTTCTTTAAAAACCTTAAGGCACATGTTACGAGTACGGTTCTATTTCCTTTGACTCTACCCAGACGCCTAACACAGTCAATATCTCGCTCAAGTATCTGGGCTTCCATTTCTTTAAAAACCTTAAGGCACATGTTACGAGTACGGGTCTATTTCCTTTGACTCTACCCAGACGCCTAACACAGTCAATAACTCGCCCAAGTATCTGGGCTTCCATTTCTTTAAAAACCTTAAGGCACATGTTACGAGTACGGGTCTATTTCCTTTGACTCTACCCAGACGCCTAACACAGTCAATAACTCGCCCAAGTATCTGGGCTTCCATTTCTTTAAAAACCTTAAGGCACATGTTACGAGTACGGGTCTATTTCCTTTGACTCTACCCAGACGCCTAACACAGTCAATATCTCGCCCAAGTATCTGGGCTTCCATTTCTTTAAAAACCTTAAGGCACATGTTACGAGTACGGGTCTATTTCCTTTGACTCTACCCAGACGCCTAACACAGTCAATATCTCGCCCAAGTATCTGGGCTTCCATTTCTTTAAAAACCTTAAGGCACATTTTACGAGTACGGGTCTATTTCCTTTGACTCTACCCAGACGCCTAACACAGTCAATATCTCGCTCAAGTATCTGGGCTTCCATTTCTTTAAAAACCTTTAGGCACATTTTACGAGTACGGGTCTATTTCCTTTGACTCTACCAAGACGCCTAACACAGTCAATATCTCGCCCAAGTATCTGGGCTTCCATTTCTTTAAAAACCTTAAGGCACATGTTACGAGTACGGGTCTATTTCCTTTGACTCTACCCAGACGCCTAACACAGTCAATATCTCACCCAAGTATCTGGGCTTCCATTTCTTTAAAAACCTTAAGGCACATGTTACGAGTACGGGTCTATTTCCTTTGACTCTACCCAGACGCCTAACACAGTCAATAACTCGCCCAAGTATCTGGGCTTCCATTTCTTTAAAAACCTTAAGGCACATGTTACGAGTACGGGTCTATTTCCTTTGACTCTACCCAGACGCCTAACACAGTCAATATCTCGCCCAAGTATCTGGGCTTCCATTTCTTTAAAAACCTTAAGGCACATTTTACGAGTACGGTTCTATTTCCTTTGACTCTACCCAGACGCCTAACACAGTCAATATCTCGCCCAAGTATCTGGGCTTCCATTTCTTTAAAAACCTTAAGGCACATGTTACGAGTACGGGTCTATTTCCTTTGACTCTACCCAGACGCCTAACACAGTCAATATCTCGCCCAAGTATCTGGGCTTCCATTTCTTTAAAAACCTTAAGGCACATTTTACGAGTACGGGTCTATTTCCTTTGACTCTACCAAGACGCCTAACACAGTCAATATCTCGCCCAAGTATCTGGGCTTCCATTTCTTTAAAAACCTTAAGGCACATTTTACGAGTACGGGTCTATTTCCTTTGACTCTACCCAGACGCCTAACACGGTCAATAACTCGCCCAAGTATCTGGGCTTCCATTTCTTTAAAAACCTTAAGGCACATTTTACGAGTACGGGTCTATTTCCTTTGACTCTACCAAGACGCCTAACACAGTCAATATCTCGCCCAAGTATCTGGGCTTCCATTTCTTTAAAAACCTTAAGGCACATGTTACGAGTACGGGTCTATTTCCTTTGACTCTACCCAGACGCCTAACACAGTCAATATCTCGCCCAAGTATCTGGGCTTCCATTTCTTTAAAAACCTTAAGGCACATTTTACGAGTACGGGTCTATTTCCTTTGACTCTACCCAGACGCCTAACACAGTCAATATCAACCCAAGTATCTGGGCTTCCATTTCTTTAAAAACCTTAAGGCACATGTTACGAGTACGGGTCTATTTCCTTTGACTCTACCCAGACGCCTAACACAGTCAATATCTCGCCCAAGTATCTGGGCTTCCATTTCTTTAAAAACCTTAAGGCACATGTTACGAGTACGGGTCTATTTCCTTTGACTCTACCCAGACGCCTAACACAGTCAATATCTCGCCCAAGTATCTGGGCTTCCATTTCTTTAAAAACCTTAAGGCACATGTTACGAGTACGGGTCTATTTCCTTTGACTCTACCCAGACGCCTAACACAGTCAATAACTCGCCCAAGTATCTGGGCTTCCATTTCTTTAAAAACCTTAAGGCACATGTTACGAGTACGGGTCTATTTCCTTTGACTCTACCCAGACGCCTAACACAGTCAATATCTCGCCCAAGTATCTGGGCTTCCATTTCTTTAAAAACCTTAAGGCACATGTTACGAGTACGGGTCTATTTCCTTTGACTCTACCCAGACGCCTAACACAGTCAATATCTCGCCCAAGTATCTGGGCTTCCATTTCTTTAAAAACCTTAAGGCACATGTTACGAGTACGGGTCTATTTCCTTTGACTCTACCCAGACGCCTAACACAGTCAATATCTCGCCCAAGTATCTGGGCTTCCATTTCTTTAAAAACCTTAAGGCACATTTTACGAGTACGGGTCTATTTCCTTTGACTCTACCCAGACGCCTAACACAGTCAATATCTCGCCCAAGTATCTGGGCTTCCATTTCTTTAAAAACCTTAAGGCACATGTTACGAGTACGAGTCTATTTCCTTTGACTCTACCCAGACGCCTAACACAGTCAATATCTCCCCAAGTATCTGGGCTTCCATTTCTTTAAAAACCTTAAGGCACATGTTACGAGTACGGGTCTATTTCCTTTGACTCTACCCAGACGCCTAACACAGTCAATAACTCGCCCAAGTATCTGGGCTTCCATTTCTTTAAAAACCTTAAGGCACATATTACGAGTACGGGTCTATTTCCTTTGACTCTACCCAGACGCCTAACACAGTCAATATCTCGCCCAAGTATCTGGGCTTCCATTTCTTTAAAAACCTTAAGGCACATGTTACGAGTACGGGTCTATTTCCTTTGACTCTACCCAGACGCCTAACACAGTCAATATCTCGCCCAAGTATCTGGGCTTCCATTTCTTTAAAAACCTTAAGGCACATGTTGCGAGTACGGATCTATTTCCTTTGACTCTACCCAGACGCCTAACACAGTCAATATCTCGCTCAAGTATCTGGGCTTCCATTTCTTTAAAAACCTTAAGGCACATTTTACGAGTACGGGTCTATTTCCTTTGACTCTACCCAGACGCCTAACACAGTCAATATCTCGCTCAAGTATCTGGGCTTCCATTTCTTTAAAAACCTTAAGGCACATGTTACGAGTACGGGTCTATTTCCTTTGACTCTACCCAGACGCCTAACACAGTCAATATCTCGCCCAAGTATCTGGGCTTCCATTTCTTTAAAAACCTTAAGGCACATGTTACGAGTACGGGTCTATTTCCTTTGACTCTACCAAGACGCCTAACACAGTCAATATCTCGCCCAAGTATCTGGGCTTCCATTTCTTTAAAAACCTTAAGGCACATGTTACGAGTACGGGTCTATTTCCTTTGACTCTACCCAGACGCCTAACACAGTCAATATCTCGCCCAAGTATCTGGGCTTCCATTTCTTTAAAAACCTTAAGGCACATGTTACGAGTACGGGTCTATTTCCTTTGACTCTACCCAGACGCCTAACACAGTCAATATCTCGCCCAAGTATCTGGGCTTCCATTTCTTTAAAAACCTTAAGGCACATTTTACGAGTACGGTTCTATTTCCTTTGACTCTACCAAGACGCCTAACACAGTCAATATCTCGCCCAAGTATCTGGGCTTCCATTTCTTTAAAAACCTTAAGGCACATTTTACGAGTACGGGTCTATTTCCTTTGACTCTACCAAGACGCCTAACACAGTCAATATCTCGCTCAAGTATCTGGGCTTCCATTTCTTTAAAAACCTTAAGGCACATGTTACGAGTACGGGTCTATTTCCTTTGACTCTACCCAGACGCCTAACACAGTCAATATATCGCCCAAGTATCTGGGCTTCCATTTCTTTAAAAACCTTAAGGCACATGTTACGAGTACGGGTCTATTTCCTTTGACTCTACCCAGACGCTTAACACAGTCAATAACTCGCTCAAGTATCTGGGCTTCCATTTCTTTAAAAACCTTAAGGCACATGTTACGAGTACGGGTCTATTTCCTTTGACTCTACCCAGACGCCTAACAGAGTCAATATCTCGCCCAAGTATCTGGGCTTCCATTTCTTTAAAAACCTTAAGGCACATTTTACGAGTACGGGTCTATTTCCTTTGACTCTACCCAGACGCCTAACACAGTCAATATCTCGCCCAAGTATCTGGGCTTCCATTTCTTTAAAAACCTTAAGGCACATGTTACGAGTACGGTTCTATTTCCTTTGACTCTACCCAGACGCCTAACACAGTCAATATCTCGCTCAAGTATCTGGGCTTCCATTTCTTTAAAAACCTTAAGGCACATGTAACGAGTACGGGTCTATTTCCTTTGACTCTACCCAGACGCCTAACACAGTCAATATCTCGCCCAAGTATCTGGGCTTCCATTTCTTTAAAAACCTTAAGGCACATGTTACGAGTACGGGTCTATTTCCTTTGACTCTACCCATACGCCTAAGACAGTCAATATCTCGCCCAAGTATCTGGGCTTCCATTTCTTTAAAAACCTTAAGGCACATTTTACGAGTACGGGTCTATTTCCTTTGACTCTACCCAGACGCCTAACACAGTCAATATCTCGCCCAAGTATCTGGGCTTCCATTTCTTTAAAAACCTTAAGGCACATGTTACGAGTACGGGTCTATTTCCTTTGACTCTACCCAGACGCCTAACACAGTCAATATCTCGCTCAAGTATCTGGGCTTCCATTTCTTTAAAAACCTTAAGGCACATGTTACGAGTACGGGTCTAATTCCTTTGACTCTACCCAGACGCCTAACACAGTCAATATCTCGCCCAAGTATCTGGGCTTCCATTTCTTTAAAAACCTTAAGGCACATGTTACGAGTACGGGTCTATTTCCTTTGACTCTACCCAGACGCCTAACACAGTCAATAACTCGCCCAAGTATCTGGGCTTCCATTTCTTTAAAAACCTTAAGGCACATGTTACGAGTACGGGTCTATTTCCTTTGACTCTACCCAGACGCCTAACACAGTCAATAACTCGCCCAAGTATCTGGGCTTCCATTTCTTTAAAAACCTTAAGGCACATGTTACGAGTACGGGTCTATTTCCTTTGACTCTACCCAGACGCCTAACACAGTCAATATCTCGCCCAAGTATCTGGACTTCCATTTCTTTAAAAACCTTAAGGCACATGTTACGAGTACGGGTCTATTTCCT
This sequence comes from Gonocerus acuteangulatus, assembly GCA_946811695.1. Lineage (NCBI taxonomy): Eukaryota > Metazoa > Arthropoda > Insecta > Hemiptera > Coreidae > Gonocerus > Gonocerus acuteangulatus. The sequence continues at coordinate 88,971,357 of OX328128.1, read as the reverse complement.
TTGACTCTACCCAGACGCCTAACACAGTCAATATCTCGCCCAAGTATCTGGGCTTCCATTTCTTTAAAAACCTTAAGGCACATGTTACGAGTACGGGTCTATTTCCTTTGACTCTACCCAGACGCCTAACACAGTCAATAACTCGCCCAAGTATCTGGGCTTCCATTTCTTTAAAAACCTTAAGGCACATGTTACGAGTACGGGTCTATTTCCTTTGACTCTACCCAGACGCCTAACACAGTCAATAACTCGCCCAAGTATCTGGGCTTCCATTTCTTTAAAAACCTTAAGGCACATGTTACGAGTACGGGTCTATTTCCTTTGACTCTACCCAGACGCCTAACACAGTCAATATCTCGCCCAAGTATCTGGGCTTCCATTTCTTTAAAAACCTTAAGGCACATGTTACGAGTACGGGTCTATTTCCTTTGACTCTACCCAGACGCCTAACACAGTCAATATCTCGCCCAAGTATCTGGGCTTCCATTTCTTTAAAAACCTTAAGGCACATGTTACGAGTACGGGTCTATTTCCTTTGACTCTACCCAGACGCCTAACACAGTCAATAACTCGCCCAAGTATCTGGGCTTCCATTTCTTTAAAAACCTTAAGGCACATGTTACGAGTACGGGTCTATTTCCTTTGACTCTACCCAGACGCCTAACACAGTCAATATCTCGCCCAAGTATCTGGGCTTCCATTTCTTTAAAAACCTTAAGGCACATTTTACGAGTACGGGTCTATTTCCTTTGACTCTACCCAGACGCCTAACACAGTCAATATCTCGCCCAAGTATCTGGGCTTCCATTTCTTTAAAAACCTTAAGGCACATGTTTCGAGTACGGGTCTATTTCCTTTGACTCTACCCAGACGCCTAACACAGTCAATATCTCGCCCAAGTATCTGGGCTTCCATTTCTTTAAAAACCTTAAGGCACATGTTACGAGTACGGGTCTATTTCCTTTGACTCTACCCAGACGCCTAACACAGTCAATATCTCGCCCAAGTATCTGGGCTTCCATTTCTTTAAAAACCTTAAGGCACATGTTACGAGTACGGGTCTATTTCCTTTGACTCTACCCAGACGCCTAACACAGTCAATAACTGGCCCAAGTATCTGGGCTTCCATTTCTTTAAAAAACTTAAGGCACATGTTACGAGTACGGGTCTATTTCCTTTGACTCTACCCAGACGCCTAACACAGTCAATATCTCGCCCAAGTATCTGGGCTTCCATTTCTTTAAAAACCTTAAGGCACATGTTACGAGTACGGGTCTATTTCCTTTGACTCTACCCAGACGCCTAACACAGTCAATATCTCGCCCAAGTATCTGGGCTTCCATTTCTTTAAAAACCTTAAGGCACATGTTACGAGTACGGGTCTATTTCCTTTGACTCTACCCAGACGCCTAACACAGTCAATATGTCGCCCAAGTATCTGGGCTTCCATTTCTTTAAAAACCTTAAGGCACATTTTACGAGTACGGGTCTATTTCCTTTGACTCTACCCAGACGCCTAACACAGTCAATATCTCGCTCAAGTATCTGGGCTTCCATTTCTTTAAAAACCTTAAGGCACATGTTACGAGTACGGGTCTATTTCCTTTGACTCTACCCAGACGCCTAACACAGTCAATATCTCGCCCAAGTATCTGGGCTTCCATTTCTTTAAAAACCTTAAGGCACATGTTACGAGTACGGGTCTATTTCCTTTGACTCTACCCAGACGCCTAACACAGTCAATAACTCGCCCAAGTATCTGGGCTTCCATTTCTTTAAAAACCTTAAGGCACATTTTACGAGTACGGTTCTATTTCCTTTGACTCTACCAAGACGCCTAACACAGTCAATATCTCGCTCAAGTATCTGGGCTTCCATTTCTTTAAAAACCTTAAGGCACATGTTACGAGTACGGGTCTATTTCCTTTGACTCTACCCAGACGCCTAACACAGTCAATATCTCGCCCAAGTATCTGGGCTTCCATTTCTTTAAAAACCTTAAGGCACATGTTACGAGTACGGGTCTATTTCCTTTGACTCTACCCAGACGCCTAACACAGTCAATATCTCGCCCAAGTATCTGGGCTTCCATTTCTTTAAAAACCTTAAGGCACATGTTACGAGTACGGGTCTATTTCCTTTGACTCTACCCAGACGCCTAACACAGTCAATATCTCGCCCAAGTATCTGGGCTTCCATTTCTTTAAAAACCTTAAGGCACATTTTACGAGTACGGGTCTATTTCCTTTGACTCTACCCAGACGCCTAACACAGTCAATATCTCGCCCAAGTATCTGGGCTTCCATTTCTTTAAAAACCTTAAGGCACATGTTACGAGTACGGGTCTATTTCCTTTGACTCTACCCAGACGCCTAACACAGTCAATATCTCGCTCAAGTATCTGGGCTTCCATTTCTTTAAAAACCTTAAGGCACATGTTACGAGTACGGGTCTAATTCCTTTGACTCTACCCAGACGCCTAACACAGTCAATATCTCGCCCAAGTATCTGGGCTTCCATTTCTTTAAAAACCTTAAGGCACATGTTACGAGTACGGGTCTATTTCCTTTGACTCTACCCAGACGCCTAACACGGTCAATAACTCGCCCAAGTATCTGGGCTTCCATTTCTTTAAAAACCTTAAGGCACATGTTACGAGTACGGGTCTATTTCCTTTGACTCTACCCAGACGCCTAACACAGTCAATAACTCGCCCAAGTATCTGGGCTTCCATTTCTTTAAAAACCTTAAGGCACATGTTACGAGTACGGGTCTATTTCCTTTGACTCTACCCAGACGCCTAACACAGTCAATATCTCGCCCAAGTATCTGAGCTTCCATTTCTTTAAAAACCTTAAGGCACATGTTACGAGTACGGGTCTATTTCCTTTGACTCTACACAGACGCCTAACACAGTCAATATCTCGCCCAAGTATCTGGGCTTCCATTTCTTTAAAAACCTTAAGGCACATGTTACGAGTACGGGTCTATTTCCTTTGACTCTACCCAGACGCCTAACACAGTCAATAACTCGCCCAAGTATCTGGGCTTTCATTTCTTTAAAAACCTTAAGGCACATGTTACGAGTACGGGTCTATTTCCTTTGACTCTACCCAGACGCCTAACACAGTCAATAACTCGCCCAAGTATCTGGGCTTCCATTTCTTTAAAAACCTTAAGGCACATGTTACGAGTACGGGTCTATTTCCTTTGACTCTACCCAGACGCCTAACACAGTCAATATCTCGCCCAAGTATCTGGGCTTCCATTTCTTTAAAAACCTTAAGGCACATGTTACGAGTACGGGTCTATTTCCTTTGACTCTACCCAGACGCCTAACACAGTCAATATCTCGCTCAAGTATCTGGGCTTCCATTTCTTTAAAAACCTTAAGGCACATTTTACGAGTACGGGTCTATTTCCTTTGACTCTACCAAGACGCCTAACACAGTCAATATCTCGCCCAAGTATCTGGGCTTCCATTTCTTTAAAAACCTTAAGGCACATGTTACGAGTACGGGTCTATTTCCTTTGACTCTACCCAGACGCCTAACACAGTCAATATCTCGCCCAAGTATCTGGGCTTCCATTTCTTTAAAAAACTTAAGGCACATTTTACGAGTACGGGTCTATTTCCTTTGACTCTACCCAGACGCCTAACACAGTCAATATCTCGCCCAAGTATCTGGGCTTCCATTTCTTTAAAAACCTTATGGCACATGTTACGAGTACGGGTCTATTTCCTTTGACTCTACCCAGACGCCTAACACAGTCAATATCTCGCCCAAGTATCTGGGCTTCCATTTCTTTAAAAAGCTTAAGGCACATATTACGAGTACGGGTCTATTTCCTTTGACTCTACCCAGACGCCTAACACAGTCAATAACTCGCCCAAGTATCTGGGCTTCCATTTCTTTAAAAACCTTAAGGCACATGTTACGAGTACGGGTCTATTTCCTTTGACTCTACCCAGACGCCTAACACAGTCAATATCTCGCCCAAGTATCTGGGCTTCCATTTCTTTAAAAACCTTAAGGCACATGTTACGAGTACGGGTCTATTTCCTTTGACTCTACCCAGACGCCTAACACAGTCAATATCTCGCCCAAGTATCTGGGCTTCCATTTCTTTAAAAACCTTAAGGCACATGTTACGAGTACGGGTCTATTTCCTTTGACTCTACCCAGACGCCTAACACAGTCAATATCTCGCCCAAGTATCTGGGCTTCCATTTCTTTAAAAACCTTAAGGCACATTTTACGAGTACGGGTCTATTTCCTTTGACTCTACCCAGACGCCTAACACAGTCAATATCTCGCCCAAGTATCTGGGCTTCCATTTCTTTAAAAACCTTAAGGCACATGTTACGAGTACGGGTCTATTTCCTTTGACTCTACCCAGACGCCTAACACAGTCAATATCTCGCCCAAGTATCTGGGCTTCCATTTCTTTAAAAACCTTAAGGCACATGTTACGAGTACGAGTCTATTTCCTTTGACTCTACCCAGACGCCTAACACAGTCAATATCTCCCCAAGTATCTGGGCTTCCATTTCTTTAAAAACCTTAAGGCACATGTTACGAGTACGGGTCTATTTCCTTTGACTCTACCCAGACGCCTAACACAGTCAATAACTCGCCCAAGTATCTGGGCTTCCATTTCTTTAAAAACCTTAAGGCACATATTACGAGTACGGGTCTATTTCCTTTGACTCTACCCAGACGCCTAACACAGTCAATATCTCGCCCAAGTATCTGGGCTTCCATTTCTTTAAAAACCTTAAGGCACATGTTACGAGTACGGGTCTATTTCCTTTGACTCTACCCAGACGCCTAACACAGTCAATATCTCGCCCAAGTATCTGGGCTTCCATTTCTTTAAAAACCTTAAGGCACATGTTGCGAGTACGGGTCTATTTCCTTTGACTCTACCCAGACGCCTAACACAGTCAATATCTCGCTCAAGTATCTGGGCTTCCATTTCTTTAAAAACCTTAAGGCACATTTTACGAGTACGGGTCTATTTCCTTTGACTCTACCCAGACGCCTAACACAGTCAATATCTCGCTCAAGTATCTGGGCTTCCATTTCTTTAAAAACCTTAAGGCACATGTTACGAGTACGGGTCTATTTCCTTTGACTCTACCCAGACGCCTAACACAGTCAATATCTCGCCCAAGTATCTGGGCTTCCATTTCTTTAAAAACCTTAAGGCACATGTTACGAGTACGGGTCTATTTCCTTTGACTCTACCCAGACGCCTAACACAGTCAATATCTCGCCCAAGTATCTGGGCTTCCATTTCTTTAAAAACCTTAAGGCACATGTTACGAGTACGGGTCTATTTCCTTTGACTCTACCCAGACGCCTAACACAGTCAATATCTCGCCCAAGTATCTGGGCTTCCATTTCTTTAAAAACCTTAAGGCACATGTTACGAGTACGGGTCTATTTCCTTTGACTCTACCCAGACGCCTAACACAGTCGATATCTCGCCCAAGTATCTGGGCTTCCATTTCTTTAAAAACCTTAAGGCACATTTTACGAGTACGGTTCTATTTCCTTTGACTCTACCAAGACGCCTAACACAGTCAATATCTCGCCCAAGTATCTGGGCTTCCATTTCTTTAAAAACCTTAAGGCACATTTTACGAGTACGGGTCTATTTCCTTTGACTCTACCAAGACGCCTAACACAGTCAATATCTCGCCCAAGTATCTGGGCTTCCATTTCTTTAAAAACCTTAAGGCACATGTTACGAGTACGGGTCTATTTCCTTTGACTCTACCCAGACGCCTAACACAGTCAATATCTCGCCCAAGTATCTGGGCTTCCATTTCTTTAAAAACCTTAAGGCACATTTTACGAGTACGGGTCTATTTCCTTTGACTCTACCCAGACGCCTAACACAGTCAATATCTCGCCCAAGTATCTGGGCTTCCATTTCTTTAAAAACCTTAAGGCACATGTTACGAGTACGGGTCTATTTCCTTTGACTCTACCCAGACGCCTAACACAGTCAATATCTCGCTCAAGTATCTGGGCTTCCATTTCTTTAAAAACCTTAAGGCACATGTTACGAGTACGGGTCTAATTCCTTTGACTCTACCCAGACGCCTAACACAGTCAATAACTCGCCCAAGTATCTGGGCTTCCATTTCTTTAAAAACCTTAAGGCACATGTTACGAGTACGGGTCTATTTCCTTTGACTCTACCCAGACGCCTAACACAGTCAATATCTCGCCCAAGTATCTGAGCTTCCATTTCTTTAAAAACCTTAAGGCACATGTTACGAGTACGGGTCTATTTCCTTTGACTCTACACAGACGCCTAACACAGTCAATATCTCGCCCAAGTATCTGGGCTTCCATTTCTTTAAAAACCTTAAGGCACATGTTACGAGTACGGGTCTATTTCCTTTGACTCTACCCAGACGCCTAACACAGTCAATAACTCGCCCAAGTATCTGGGCTTTCATTTCTTTAAAAACCTTAAGGCACATGTTACGAGTACGGGTCTATTTCCTTTGACTCTACCCAGACGCCTAACACAGTCAATAACTCGCCCAAGTATCTGGGCTTCCATTTCTTTAAAAACCTTAAGGCACATGTTACGAGTACGGGTCTATTTCCTTTGACTCTACCCAGACGCCTAACACAGTCAATATCTCGCCCAAGTATCTGGGCTTCCATTTCTTTAAAAACCTTAAGGCACATGTTACGAGTACGGGTCTATTTCCTTTGACTCTACCCAGACGCCTAACACAGTCAATATCTCGCTCAAGTATCTGGGCTTCCATTTCTTTAAAAACCTTAAGGCACATTTTACGAGTACGGGTCTATTTCCTTTGACTCTACCAAGACGCCTAACACAGTCAATATCTCGCCCAAGTATCTGGGCTTCCATTTCTTTAAAAACCTTAAGGCACATGTTACGAGTACGGGTCTATTTCCTTTGACTCTACCCAGACGCCTAACACAGTCAATATCTCGCCCAAGTATCTGGGCTTCCATTTCTTTAAAAAACTTAAGGCACATTTTACGAGTACGGGTCTATTTCCTTTGACTCTACCCAGACGCCTAACACAGTCAATATCTCGCCCAAGTATCTGGGCTTCCATTTCTTTAAAAACCTTATGGCACATGTTACGAGTACGGGTCTATTTCCTTTGACTCTACCCAGACGCCTAACACAGTCAATATCTCGCCCAAGTATCTGGGCTTCCATTTCTTTAAAAAGCTTAAGGCACATGTTACGAGTACGGGTCTATTTCCTTTGACTCTACCCAGACGCCTAACACAGTCAATAACTCGCCCAAGTATCTGGGCTTCCATTTCTTTAAAAACCTTAAGGCACATGTTACGAGTACGGGTCTATTTCCTTTGACTCTACCCAGACGCCTAACACAGTCAATATCTCGCCCAAGTATCTGGGCTTCCATTTCTTTAAAAACCTTAAGGCACATTTTACGAGTACGGGTCTATTTCCTTTGACTCTACCCAGACGCCTAACACAGTCAATATCTCGCCCAAGTATCTGGGCTTCCATTTCTTTAAAAACCTTAAGGCACATGTTACGAGTACGGGTCTATTTCCTTTGACTCTACCCAGACGCCTAACACAGTCAATATCTCGCCCAAGTATCTGGGCTTCCATTTCTTTAAAAACCTTAAGGCACATGTTACGAGTACGAGTCTATTTCCTTTGACTCTACCCAGACGCCTAACACAGTCAATATCTCCCCAAGTATCTGGGCTTCCATTTCTTTAAAAACCTTAAGGCACATGTTACGAGTACGGGTCTATTTCCTTTGACTCTACCCAGACGCCTAACACAGTCAATATCTCGCCCAAGTATCTGGGCTTCCATTTCTTTAAAAACCTTAAGGCACATGTTACGAGTACGGGTCTATTTCCTTTGACTCTACCCAGACGCCTAACACAGTCAATATCTCGCCCAAGTATCTGGGCTTCCATTTCTTTAAAAACCTTAAGGCACATGTTACGAGTACGGGTCTATTTCCTTTGACTCTACCCAGACGCCTAACACAGTCAATATCTCGCCCAAGTATCTGGGCTTCCATTTCTTTAAAAACCTTAAGGCACATGTTGCGAGTACGGGTCTATTTCCTTTGACTCTACCCAGACGCCTAACACAGTCAATATCTCGCTCAAGTATCTGGGCTTCCATTTCTTTAAAAACCTTAAGGCACATTTTACGAGTACGGGTCTATTTCCTTTGACTCTACCCAGACGCCTAACACAGTCAATATCTCGCTCAAGTATCTGGGCTTCCATTTCTTTAAAAACCTTAAGGCACATGTTACGAGTACGGGTCTATTTCCTTTGACTCTACCCAGACGCCTAACACAGTCAATATCTCGCCCAAGTATCTGGGCTTCCATTTCTTTAAAAACCTTAAGGCACATGTTACGAGTACGGGTCTATTTCCTTTGACTCTACCCAGACGCCTAACACAGTCAATATCTCGCCCAAGTATCTGGGCTTCCATTTCTTTAAAAACCTTAAGGCACATGTTACGAGTACGGGTCTATTTCCTTTGACTCTACCCAGACGCCTAACACAGTCAATATCTCGCCCAAGTATCTGGGCTTCCATTTCTTTAAAAACCTTAAGGCACATGTTACGAGTACGGGTCTATTTCCTTTGACTCTACCCAGACGCCTAACACAGTCGATATCTCGCCCAAGTATCTGGGCTTCCATTTCTTTAAAAACCTTAAGGCACATGTTACGAGTACGGGTCTATTTCCTTTGACTCTACCCAGACGCCTAACACAGTCAATATCTCGCCCAAGTATCTGGGCTTCCATTTCTTTAAAAACCTTAAGGCACATGTTACGAGTACGGGTCTATTTCCTTTGACTCTACCCATACGCCTAAGACAGTCAATATCTCGCCCAAGTATCTGGGCTTCCATTTCTTTAAAAACCTTAAGGCACATTTTACGAGTACGGGTCTATTTCCTTTGACTCTACCCAGACGCCTAACACAGTCAATATCTCGCCCAAGTATCTGGGCTTCCATTTCTTTAAAAACCTTAAGGCACATGTTACGAGTACGGGTCTATTTCCTTTGACTCTACCCAGACGCCTAACACAGTCAATATCTCGCTCAAGTATCTGGGCTTCCATTTCTTTAAAAACCTTAAGGCACATGTTACGAGTACGGGTCTAATTCCTTTGACTCTACCCAGACGCCTAACACAGTCAATATCTCGCCCAAGTATCTGGGCTTCCATTTCTTTAAAAACCTTAAGGCACATGTTACGAGTACGGGTCTATTTCCTTTGACTCTACCCAGACGCCTAACACAGTCAATAACTCGCCCAAGTATCTGGGCTTCCATTTCTTTAAAAACCTTAAGGCACATGTTACGAGTACGGGTCTATTTCCTTTGACTCTACCCAGACGCCTAACACAGTCAATAACTCGCCCAAGTATCTGGGCTTCCAATTCTTTAAAAACCTTAAGGCACATGTTACGAGTACGGGTCTATTTCCTTTGACTCTACCCAGACGCCTAACACAGTCAATATCTCGCCCAAGTATCTGGACTTCCATTTCTTTAAAAACCTTAAGGCACATGTTACGAGTACGGGTCTATTTCCTTTGACTCTACCCAGACGCCTAACACAGTCAATATCTCGCCCAAGTATCTGGGCTTCCATTTCTTTAAAAAGCTTAAGGCACATATTACGAGTACGGGTCTATTTCCTTTGACTCTACCCAGACGCCTAACACAGTCAATAACTCGCCCAAGTATCTGGGCTTCCATTTCTTTAAAAACCTTAAGGCACATGTTACGAGTACGGGTCTATTTCCTTTGACTCTACCCAGACGCCTAACACAGTCAATATCTCGCCCAAGTATCTGGGCTTCCATTTCTTTAAAAACCTTAAGGCACATGTTACGAGTACGGGTCTATTTCCTTTGACTCTACCCAGACGCCTAACACAGTCAATATCTCGCCCAAGTATCTGGGCTTCCATTTCTTTAAAAACCTTAAGGCACATGTTACGAGTACGGGTCTATTTCCTTTGACTCTACCCAGACGCCTAACACAGTCAATATCTCGCCCAAGTATCTGGGCTTCCATTTCTTTAAAAACCTTAAGGCACATTTTACGAGTACGGGTCTATTTCCTTTGACTCTACCCAGACGCCTAACACAGTCAAATTCTCGCCCAAGTATCTGGGCTTCCATTTCTTTAAAAACCTTAAGGCACATGTTACGAGTACGGGTCTATTTCCTTTGACTCTACCCAGACGCCTAACACAGTCAATATCTCGCCCAAGTATCTGGGCTTCCATTTCTTTAAAAACCTTAAGGCACATGTTACGAGTACGAGTCTATTTCCTTTGACTCTACCCAGACGCCTAACACAGTCAATATCTCCCCAAGTATCTGGGCTTCCATTTCTTTAAAAACCTTAAGGCACATGTTACGAGTACGGGTCTATTTCCTTTGACTCTACCCAGACGCCTAACACAGTCAATAACTCGCCCAAGTATCTGGGCTTCCATTTCTTTAAAAACCTTAAGGCACATATTACGAGTACGGGTCTATTTCCTTTGACTCTACCCAGACGCCTAACACAGTCAATATCTCGCCCAAGTATCTGGGCTTCCATTTCTTTAAAAACCTTAAGGCACATGTTACGAGTACGGGTCTATTTCCTTTGACTCTACCCAGACGCCTAACACAGTCAATATCTCGCCCAAGTATCTGGGCTTCCATTTCTTTAAAAACCTTAAGGCACATGTTGCGAGTACGGGTCTATTTCCTTTGACTCTACCCAGACGCCTAACACAGTCAATATCTCGCTCAAGTATCTGGGCTTCCATTTCTTTAAAAACCTTAAGGCACATTTTACGAGTACGGGTCTATTTCCTTTGACTCTACCCAGACGCCTAACACAGTCAATATCTCGCTCAAGTATCTGGGCTTCCATTTCTTTAAAAACCTTAAGGCACATGTTACGAGTACGGGTCTATTTCCTTTGACTCTACCCAGACGCCTAACACAGTCAATATCTCGCCCAAGTATCTGGGCTTCCATTTCTTTAAAAACCTTAAGGCACATGTTACGAGTACGGGTCTATTTCCTTTGACTCTACCCAGACGCCTAACACAGTCAATATCTCGCCCAAGTATCTGGGCTTCCATTTCTTTAAAAACCTTAAGGCACATGTTACGAGTACGGGTCTATTTCCTTTGACTCTACCCAGACGCCTAACACAGTCAATATCTCGCCCAAGTATCTGGGCTTCCATTTCTTTAAAAACCTTAAGGCACATGTTACGAGTACGGGTCTATTTCCTTTGACTCTACCCAGACGCCTAACACAGTCGATATCTCGCCCAAGTATCTGGGCTTCCATTTCTTTAAAAACCTTAAGGCACATTTTACGAGTACGGTTCTATTTCCTTTGACTCTACCAAGACGCCTAACACAGTCAATATCTCGCCCAAGTATCTGGGCTTCCATTTCTTTAAAAACCTTAAGGCACATTTTACGAGTACGGGTCTATTTCCTTTGACTCTACCAAGACGCCTAACACAGTCAATATCTCGCCCAAGTATCTGGGCTTCCATTTCTTTAAAAACCTTAAGGCACATGTTACGAGTACGGGTCTATTTCCTTTGACTCTACCCAGACGCCTAACACAGTCAATATCTCGCCCAAGTATCTGGGCTTCCATTTCTTTAAAAACCTTAAGGCACATTTTACGAGTACGGGTCTATTTCCTTTGACTCTACCCAGACGCCTAACACAGTCAATATCTCGCCCAAGTATCTGGGCTTCCATTTCTTTAAAAACCTTAAGGCACATGTTACGAGTACGGGTCTATTTCCTTTGACTCTACCCAGACGCCTAACACAGTCAATATCTCGCTCAAGTATCTGGGCTTCCATTTCTTTAAAAACCTTAAGGCACATGTTACGAGTACGGGTCTAATTCCTTTGACTCTACCCAGACGCCTAACACAGTCAATAACTCGCCCAAGTATCTGGGCTTCCATTTCTTTAAAAACCTTAAGGCACATGTTACGAGTACGGGTCTATTTCCTTTGACTCTACCCAGACGCCTAACACAGTCAATATCTCGCCCAAGTATCTGAGCTTCCATTTCTTTAAAAACCTTAAGGCACATGTTACGAGTACGGGTCTATTTCCTTTGACTCTACACAGACGCCTAACACAGTCAATATCTCGCCCAAGTATCTGGGCTTCCATTTCTTTAAAAACCTTAAGGCACATGTTACGAGTACGGGTCTATTTCCTTTGACTCTACCCAGACGCCTAACACAGTCAATAACTCGCCCAAGTATCTGGGCTTTCATTTCTTTAAAAACCTTAAGGCACATGTTACGAGTACGGGTCTATTTCCTTTGACTCTACCCAGACGCCTAACACAGTCAATAACTCGCCCAAGTATCTGGGCTTCCATTTCTTTAAAAACCTTAAGGCACATGTTACGAGTACGGGTCTATTTCCTTTGACTCTACCCAGACGCCTAACACAGTCAATATCTCGCCCAAGTATCTGGGCTTCCATTTCTTTAAAAACCTTAAGGCACATGTTACGAGTACGGGTCTATTTCCTTTGACTCTACCCAGACGCCTAACACAGTCAATATCTCGCTCAAGTATCTGGGCTTCCATTTCTTTAAAAACCTTAAGGCACATTTTACGAGTACGGGTCTATTTCCTTTGACTCTACCAAGACGCCTAACACAGTCAATATCTCGCCCAAGTATCTGGGCTTCCATTTCTTTAAAAACCTTAAGGCACATGTTACGAGTACGGGTCTATTTCCTTTGACTCTACCCAGACGCCTAACACAGTCAATATCTCGCCCAAGTATCTGGGCTTCCATTTCTTTAAAAAACTTAAGGCACATTTTACGAGTACGGGTCTATTTCCTTTGACTCTACCCAGACGCCTAACACAGTCAATATCTCGCCCAAGTATCTGGGCTTCCATTTCTTTAAAAACCTTATGGCACATGTTACGAGTACGGGTCTATTTCCTTTGACTCTACCCAGACGCCTAACACAGTCAATATCTCGCCCAAGTATCTGGGCTTCCATTTCTTTAAAAAGCTTAAGGCACATGTTACGAGTACGGGTCTATTTCCTTTGACTCTACCCAGACGCCTAACACAGTCAATAACTCGCCCAAGTATCTGGGCTTCCATTTCTTTAAAAACCTTAAGGCACATGTTACGAGTACGGGTCTATTTCCTTTGACTCTACCCAGACGCCTAACACAGTCAATATCTCGCCCAAGTATCTGGGCTTCCATTTCTTTAAAAACCTTAAGGCACATTTTACGAGTACGGGTCTATTTCCTTTGACTCTACCCAGACGCCTAACACAGTCAATATCTCGCCCAAGTATCTGGGCTTCCATTTCTTTAAAAACCTTAAGGCACATGTTACGAGTACGGGTCTATTTCCTTTGACTCTACCCAGACGCCTAACACAGTCAATATCTCGCCCAAGTATCTGGGCTTCCATTTCTTTAAAAACCTTAAGGCACATGTTACGAGTACGAGTCTATTTCCTTTGACTCTACCCAGACGCCTAACACAGTCAATATCTCCCCAAGTATCTGGGCTTCCATTTCTTTAAAAACCTTAAGGCACATGTTACGAGTACGGGTCTATTTCCTTTGACTCTACCCAGACGCCTAACACAGTCAATATCTCGCCCAAGTATCTGGGCTTCCATTTCTTTAAAAACCTTAAGGCACATGTTACGAGTACGGGTCTATTTCCTTTGACTCTACCCAGACGCCTAACACAGTCAATATCTCGCCCAAGTATCTGGGCTTCCATTTCTTTAAAAACCTTAAGGCACATGTTACGAGTACGGGTCTATTTCCTTTGACTCTACCCAGACGCCTAACACAGTCAATATCTCGCCCAAGTATCTGGGCTTCCATTTCTTTAAAAACCTTAAGGCACATGTTGCGAGTACGGGTCTATTTCCTTTGACTCTACCCAGACGCCTAACACAGTCAATATCTCGCTCAAGTATCTGGGCTTCCATTTCTTTAAAAACCTTAAGGCACATTTTACGAGTACGGGTCTATTTCCTTTGACTCTACCCAGACGCCTAACACAGTCAATATCTCGCTCAAGTATCTGGGCTTCCATTTCTTTAAAAACCTTAAGGCACATGTTACGAGTACGGGTCTATTTCCTTTGACTCTACCCAGACGCCTAACACAGTCAATATCTCGCCCAAGTATCTGGGCTTCCATTTCTTTAAAAACCTTAAGGCACATGTTACGAGTACGGGTCTATTTCCTTTGACTCTACCCAGACGCCTAACACAGTCAATATCTCGCCCAAGTATCTGGGCTTCCATTTCTTTAAAAACCTTAAGGCACATGTTACGAGTACGGGTCTATTTCCTTTGACTCTACCCAGACGCCTAACACAGTCAATATCTCGCCCAAGTATCTGGGCTTCCATTTCTTTAAAAACCTTAAGGCACATGTTACGAGTACGGGTCTATTTCCTTTGACTCTACCCAGACGCCTAACACAGTCGATATCTCGCCCAAGTATCTGGGCTTCCATTTCTTTAAAAACCTTAAGGCACATGTTACGAGTACGGGTCTATTTCCTTTGACTCTACCCAGACGCCTAACACAGTCAATATCTCGCCCAAGTATCTGGGCTTCCATTTCTTTAAAAACCTTAAGGCACATGTTACGAGTACGGGTCTATTTCCTTTGACTCTACCCATACGCCTAAGACAGTCAATATCTCGCCCAAGTATCTGGGCTTCCATTTCTTTAAAAACCTTAAGGCACATTTTACGAGTACGGGTCTATTTCCTTTGACTCTACCCAGACGCCTAACACAGTCAATATCTCGCCCAAGTATCTGGGCTTCCATTTCTTTAAAAACCTTAAGGCACATGTTACGAGTACGGGTCTATTTCCTTTGACTCTACCCAGACGCCTAACACAGTCAATATCTCGCTCAAGTATCTGGGCTTCCATTTCTTTAAAAACCTTAAGGCACATGTTACGAGTACGGGTCTAATTCCTTTGACTCTACCCAGACGCCTAACACAGTCAATATCTCGCCCAAGTATCTGGGCTTCCATTTCTTTAAAAACCTTAAGGCACATGTTACGAGTACGGGTCTATTTCCTTTGACTCTACCCAGACGCCTAACACAGTCAATAACTCGCCCAAGTATCTGGGCTTCCATTTCTTTAAAAACCTTAAGGCACATGTTACGAGTACGGGTCTATTTCCTTTGACTCTACCCAGACGCCTAACACAGTCAATAACTCGCCCAAGTATCTGGGCTTCCAATTCTTTAAAAACCTTAAGGCACATGTTACGAGTACGGGTCTATTTCCTTTGACTCTACCCAGACGCCTAACACAGTCAATATCTCGCCCAAGTATCTGGACTTCCATTTCTTTAAAAACCTTAAGGCACATGTTACGAGTACGGGTCTATTTCCTTTGACTCTACCCAGACGCCTAACACAGTCAATATCTCGCCCAAGTATCTGGGCTTCCATTTCTTTAAAAACCTTAAGGCACATGTTACGAGTACGGGTCTATTTCCTTTGACTCTACCCAGACGCCTAACACAGTCAATAACTCGCCCAAGTATCTGGGCTTCCATTTCTTTAAAAACCTTAAGGCACATGTTACGAGTACGGGTCTATTTCCTTTGACTCTACCCAGACGCCTAACACAGTCAATATCTCGCCCAAGTATCTGGGCTTCCATTTCTTTAAAAACCTTAAGGCACATGTTACGAGTACGAGTCTATTTCCTTTGACTCTACCCAGACGCCTAACACAGTCAATATCTCCCCAAGTATCTGGGCTTCCATTTCTTTAAAAACCTTAAGGCACATGTTACGAGTACGGGTCTATTTCCTTTGACTCTACCCAGACGCCTAACACAGTCAATAACTCGCCCAAGTATCTGGGCTTCCATTTCTTTAAAAACCTTAAGGCACATATTACGAGTACGGGTCTATTTCCTTTGACTCTACCCAGACGCCTAACACAGTCAATATCTCGCCCAAGTATCTGGGCTTCCATTTCTTTAAAAACCTTAAGGCACATGTTACGAGTACGGGTCTATTTCCTTTGACTCTACCCAGACGCCTAACACAGTCAATATCTCGCCCAAGTATCTGGGCTTCCATTTCTTTAAAAACCTTAAGGCACATGTTGCGAGTACGGGTCTATTTCCTTTGACTCTACCCAGACGCCTAACACAGTCAATATCTCGCTCAAGTATCTGGGCTTCCATTTCTTTAAAAACCTTAAGGCACATTTTACGAGTACGGGTCTATTTCCTTTGACTCTACCCAGACGCCTAACACAGTCAATATCTCGCTCAAGTATCTGGGCTTCCATTTCTTTAAAAACCTTAAGGCACATGTTACGAGTACGGGTCTATTTCCTTTGACTCTACCCAGACGCCTAACACAGTCAATATCTCGCCCAAGTATCTGGGCTTCCATTTCTTTAAAAACCTTAAGGCACATGTTACGAGTACGGGTCTATTTCCTTTGACTCTACCAAGACGCCTAACACAGTCAATATCTCGCCCAAGTATCTGGGCTTCCATTTCTTTAAAAACCTTAAGGCACATGTTACGAGTACGGGTCTATTTCCTTTGACTCTACCCAGACGCCTAACACAGTCAATATCTCGCCCAAGTATCTGGGCTTCCATTTCTTTAAAAACCTTAAGGCACATGTTACGAGTACGGGTCTATTTCCTTTGACTCTACCCAGACGCCTAACACAGTCAATATCTCGCCCAAGTATCTGGGCTTCCATTTCTTTAAAAACCTTAAGGCACATTTTACGAGTACGGTTCTATTTCCTTTGACTCTACCAAGACGCCTAACACAGTCAATATCTCGCCCAAGTATCTGGGCTTCCATTTCTTTAAAAACTTTAAGGCACATTTTACGAGTACGGGTCTATTTCCTTTGACTCTACCAAGACGCCTAACACAGTCAATATCTCGCTCAAGTATCTGGGCTTCCATTTCTTTAAAAACCTTAAGGCACATGTTACGAGTACGGGTCTATTTCCTTTGACTCTACCCAGACGCCTAACACAGTCAATATATCGCCCAAGTATCTGGGCTTCCATTTCTTTAAAAACCTTAAGGCACATGTTACGAGTACGGGTCTATTTCCTTTGACTCTACCCAGACGCTTAACACAGTCAATAACTCGCTCAAGTATCTGGGCTTCCATTTCTTTAAAAACCTTAAGGCACATGTTACGAGTACGGGTCTATTTCCTTTGACTCTACCCAGACGCCTAACAGAGTCAATATCTCGCCCAAGTATCTGGGCTTCCATTTCTTTAAAAACCTTAAGGCACATTTTACGAGTACGGGTCTATTTCCTTTGACTCTACCCAGACGCCTAACACAGTCAATATCTCGCCCAAGTATCTGGGCTTCCATTTCTTTAAAAACCTTAAGGCACATGTTACGAGTACGGTTCTATTTCCTTTGACTCTACCCAGACGCCTAACACAGTCAATATCTCGCTCAAGTATCTGGGCTTCCATTTCTTTAAAAACCTTAAGACACATGTTACGAGTACGGGTCTATTTCCTTTGACTCTACCCAGACGCCTAACACAGTCAATATCTCGCCCAAGTATCTGGGCTTCCATTTCTTTAAAAACCTTAAGGCACATGTTACGAGTACGGGTCTATTTCCTTTGACTCTACCCATACGCCTAAGACAGTCAATATCTCGCCCAAGTATCTGGGCTTCCATTTCTTTAAAAACCTTAAGGCACATTTTACGAGTACGGGTCTATGTCCTTTGACTCTACCCAGACGCCTAACACAGTCAATATCTCGCCCAAGTATCTGGGCTTCCATTTCTTTAAAAACCTTAAGGCACATGTTACGAGTACGGGTCTATTTCCTTTGACTCTACCCAGACGCCTAACACAGTCAATATCTCGCTCAAGTATCTGGGCTTCCATTTCTTTAAAAACCTTAAGGCACATGTTACGAGTACGGGTCTAATTCCTTTGACTCTACCCAGACGCCTAACACAGTCAATATCTCGCCCAAGTATCTGGGCTTCCATTTCTTTAAAAACCTTAAGGCACATGTTACGAGTACAGGTCTATTTCCTTTGACTCTACCCAGACGCCTAACACAGTCAATAACTCGCCCAAGTATCTGGGCTTCCATTTCTTTAAAAACCTTAAGGCACATGTTACGAGTACGGGTCTATTTCCTTTGACTCTACCCAGACGCCTAACACAGTCAATAACTCGCCCAAGTATCTGGGCTTCCATTTCTTTAAAAACCTTAAGGCACATGTTACGAGTACGGGTCTATTTCCTTTGACTCTACCCAGACGCCTAACACAGTCAATATCTCGCCCAAGTATCTGGACTTCCATTTCTTTAAAAACCTTAAGGCACATGTTACGAGTACGGGTCTATTTCTTTTGACTCTACCCAGACGCCTAACACAGTCAATATCTCGCCCAAGTATCTGGGCTTCCATTTCTTTAAAAACCTTAAGGCACATGTTACGAGTACGGGTCTATTTCCTTTGACTCTACCCAGACGCCTAACACAGTCAATAACTCGCCCAAGTATCTGGGCTTCCATTTCTTTAAAAACCTTAAGGCACATGTTACGAGTACGGGTCTATTTCCTTTGACTCTACCCAGACGCCTAACACAGTCAATAACTCGCCCAAGTATCTGGGCTTCCATTTCTTTAAAAACCTTAAGGCACATGTTACGAGTACGGGTCTATTTCCTTTGACTCTACCCAGACGCCTAACACAGTCAATATCTCGCCCAAGTATCTGGGCTTCCATTTCTTTAAAAACCTTAAGGCACATGTTACGAGTACGGGTCTATTTCCTTTGACTCTACCCAGACGCCTAACACAGTCAATATCTCGCCCAAGTATCTGGGCTTCCATTTCTTTAAAAACCTTAAGGCACATGTTACGAGTACAGGTCTATTTCCTTTGACTCTACCCAGACGCCTAACACAGTCAATAACTCGCCCAAGTATCTGGGCTTCCATTTCTTTAAAAACCTTAAGGCACATGTTACGAGTACGGGTCTATTTCCTTTGACTCTACCCAGACGCCTAACACAGTCAATATCTCGCCCAAGTATCTGGGCTTCCATTTCTTTAAAAACCTTAAGGCACATTTTACGAGTACGGGTCTATTTCCTTTGACTCTACCCAGACGCCTAACACAGTCAATATCTCGCCCAAGTATCTGGGCTTCCATTTCTTTAAAAACCTTAAGGCACATGTTTCGAGTACGGGTCTATTTCCTTTGACTCTACCCAGACGCCTAACACAGTCAATATCTCGCCCAAGTATCTGGGCTTCCATTTCTTTAAAAACCTTAAGGCACATGTTACGAGTACGGGTCTATTTCCTTTGACTCTACCCAGACGCCTAACACAGTCAATATCTCGCCCAAGTATCTGGGCTTCCATTTCTTTAAAAACCTTAAGGCACATGTTACGAGTACGGGTCTATTTCCTTTGACTCTACCCAGACGCCTAACACAGTCAATAACTCGCCCAAGTATCTGGGCTTCCATTTCTTTAAAAAACTTAAGGCACATGTTACGAGTACGGGTCTATTTCCTTTGACTCTACCCAGACGCCTAACACAGTCAATATCTCGCCCAAGTATCTGGGCTTCCATTTCTTTAAAAACCTTAAGGCACATGTTACGAGTACGGGTCTATTTCCTTTGACTCTACCCAGACGCCTAACACAGTCAATATCTCGCCCAAGTATCTGGGCTTCCATTTCTTTAAAAACCTTAAGGCACATGTTACGAGTACGGGTCTATTTCCTTTGACTCTACCCAGACGCCTAACACAGTCAATATGTCGCCCAAGTATCTGGGCTTCCATTTCTTTAAAAACCTTAAGGCACATTTTACGAGTACGGGTCTATTTCCTTTGACTCTACCCAGACGCCTAACACAGTCAATATCTCGCTCAAGTATCTGGGCTTCCATTTCTTTAAAAACCTTAAGGCACATGTTACGAGTACGGGTCTATTTCCTTTGACTCTACCCAGACGCCTAACACAGTCAATATCTCGCCCAAGTATCTGGGCTTCCATTTCTTTAAAAACCTTAAGGCACATGTTACGAGTACGGGTCTATTTCCTTTGACTCTACCCAGACGCCTAACACAGTCAATAACTCGCCCAAGTATCTGGGCTTCCATTTCTTTAAAAACCTTAAGGCACATTTTACGAGTACGGTTCTATTTCCTTTGACTCTACCAAGACGCCTAACACAGTCAATATCTCGCTCAAGTATCTGGGCTTCCATTTCTTTAAAAACCTTAAGGCACATGTTACGAGTACGGGTCTATTTCCTTTGACTCTACCCAGACGCCTAACACAGTCAATATCTCGCCCAAGTATCTGGGCTTCCATTTCTTTAAAAACCTTAAGGCACATGTTACGAGTACGGGTCTATTTCCTTTGACTCTACCCAGACGCCTAACACAGTCAATATCTCGCCCAAGTATCTGGGCTTCCATTTCTTTAAAAACCTTAAGGCACATGTTACGAGTACGGGTCTATTTCCTTTGACTCTACCCAGACGCCTAACACAGTCAATATCTCGCCCAAGTATCTGGGCTTCCATTTCTTTAAAAACCTTAAGGCACATTTTACGAGTACGGGTCTATTTCCTTTGACTCTACCCAGACGCCTAACACAGTCAATATCTCGCCCAAGTATCTGGGCTTCCATTTCTTTAAAAACCTTAAGGCACATGTTACGAGTACGGGTCTATTTCCTTTGACTCTACCCAGACGCCTAACACAGTCAATATCTCGCCCAAGTATCTGGGCTTCCATTTCTTTAAAAACCTTAAGGCACATGTTACGAGTACGGGTCTATTTCCTTTGACTCTACCCAGACGCCTAACACAGTCAATATCTCGCCCAAGTATCTGGGCTTCCATTTCTTTAAAAACCTTAAGGCACATGTTACGAGTACGGGTCTATTTCCTTTGACTCTACCCAGACGCCTAACACAGTCAATAACTCGCCCAAGTATCTGGGCTTCCATTTCTTTAAAAACCTTAAGGCACATTTTACGAGTACGGTTCTATTTCCTTTGACTCTACCAAGACGCCTAACACAGTCAATATCTCGCTCAAGTATCTGGGCTTCCATTTCTTTAAAAACCTTAAGGCACATGTTACGAGTACGGGTCTATTTCCTTTGACTCTACCCAGACGCCTAACACAGTCAATATCTCGCCCAAGTATCTGGGCTTCCATTTCTTTAAAAACCTTAAGGCACATGTTACGAGTACGGGTCTATTTCCTTTGACTCTACCCAGACGCCTAACACAGTCAATATCTCGCCCAAGTATCTGGGCTTCCATTTCTTTAAAAACCTTAAGGCACATGTTACGAGTACGGGTCTATTTCCTTTGACTCTACCCAGACGCCTAACACAGTCAATATCTCGCCCAAGTATCTGGGCTTCCATTTCTTTAAAAACCTTAAGGCACATTTTACGAGTACGGGTCTATTTCCTTTGACTCTACCCAGACGCCTAACACAGTCAATATCTCGCCCAAGTATCTGGGCTTCCATTTCTTTAAAAACCTTAAGGCACATGTTACGAGTACGGGTCTATTTCCTTTGACTCTACCCAGACGCCTAACACAGTCAATATCTCGCCCAAGTATCTGGGCTTCCATTTCTTTAAAAACCTTAAGGCACATGTTACGAGTACGGGTCTATTTCCTTTGACTCTACCCAGACGCCTAACACAGTCAATATCTCGCCCAAGTATCTGGGCTTCCATTTCTTTAAAAACCTTAAGGCACATGTTACGAGTACGGGTCTATTTCCTTTGACTCTACCCAGACGCCTAACACAGTCAATAACTCGCCCAAGTATCTGGGCTTCCATTTCTTTAAAAACCTTAAGGCACATGTTACGAGTACGGGTCTATTTCCTTTGACTCTACACAGACGCCTAACACAGTCAATATCTCGCCCAAGTATCTGGGCTTTCATTTCTTTAAAAACCTTAAGGCACATGTTACGAGTACGGGTCTATTTCCTTTGACTCTACCCAGACGCCTAACACAGTCAATATCTCGCCCAAGTATCTGGGCTTCCATTTCTTTAAAAACCTTAAGGCACATGTTACGAGTACGGGTCTATTTCCTTTGACTCTACCCAGACGCCTAACACAGTCAATATGTCGCCCAAGTATCTGGGCTTCCATTTCTTTAAAAACCTTAAGGCACATTTTACGAGTACGGGTCTATTTCCTTTGACTCTACCCAGACGCCTAACACAGTCAATATCTCGCTCAAGTATCTGGGCTTCCATTTCTTTAAAAACCTTAAGGCACATGTTACGAGTACGGGTCTTTTTCCTTTGACTCTACCCAGACGCCTAAGACAGTCAATATCTCGCCCAAGTATCTGGGCTTCCATTTCTTTAAAAACCTTAAGGCACATGTTACGAGTACGGGTCTATTTCCTTTGACTCTACCCAGACGCCTAACACAGTCAATAACTCGCCCAAGTATCTGGGCTTCCATTTCTTTAAAAACCTTAAGGCACATTTTACGAGTACGGTTCTATTTCCTTTGACTCTACCAAGACGCCTAACACAGTCAATATCTCGCTCAAGTATCTGGGCTTCCATTTCTTTAAAAACCTTAAGGCACATGTTACGAGTACGGGTCTATTTCCTTTGACTCTACCCAGACGCCTAACACAGTCAATATCTCGCCCAAGTATCTGGGCTTCCATTTCTTTAAAAACCTTAAGGCACATGTTACGAGTACGGGTCTATTTCCTTTGACTCTACCCAGACGCCTAACACAGTCAATATCTCGCCCAAGTATCTGGGCTTCCATTTCTTTAAAAACCTTAAGGCACATGTTACGAGTACGGGTCTATTTCCTTTGACTCTACCCAGACGCCTAACACAGTCAATATCTCGCCCAAGTATCTGGGCTTCCATTTCTTTAAAAACCTTAAGGCACATTTTACGAGTACGGGTCTATTTCCTTTGACTCTACCCAGACGCCTAACACAGTCAATATCTCGCCCAAGTATCTGGGCTTCCATTTCTTTAAAAACCTTAAGGCACATGTTACGAGTACGGGTCTATTTCCTTTGACTCTACCCAGACGCCTAACACAGTCAATATCTCGCCCAAGTATCTGGGCTTCCATTTCTTTAAAAACCTTAAGGCACATGTTACGAGTACGGGTCTATTTCCTTTGACTCTACCCAGACGCCTAACACAGTCAATATCTCGCCCAAGTATCTGGGCTTCCATTTCTTTAAAAACCTTAAGGCACATGTTACGAGTACGGGTCTATTTCCTTTGACTCTACCCAGACGCCTAACACAGTCAATATCTCGCCCAAGTATCTGGGCTTCCATTTCTTTAAAAACCTTAAGGCACATTTTACGAGTACGGGTCTATTTCCTTTGACTCTACCCAGACGCCTAACACAGTCAATAACTCGCCCAAGTATCTGGGCTTCCATTTCTTTAAAAACCTTAAGGCACATTTTACGAGTACGGGTCTATTTCCTTTGACTCTACCCAGACGCCTAACACAGTCAATATCTCGCCCAAGTATCTGGGCTTCCATTTCTTTAAAAACCTTAAGGCACATTTTACGAGTACGGTTCTATTTCCTTTGACTCTACCAAGACGCCTAACACAGTCAATATCTCGCTCAAGTATCTGGGCTTCCATTTCTTTAAAAACCTTAAGGCACATGTTACGAGTACGGGTCTATTTCCTTTGACTCTACCCAGACGCCTAACACAGTCAATATCTCGCCCAAGTATCTGGGCTTCCATTTCTTTAAAAACCTTAAGGCACATGTTACGAGTACGGGTCTATTTCCTTTGACTCTACCCAGACGCCTAACACAGTCAATATCTCGCCCAAGTATCTGGGCTTCCATTTCTTTAAAAACCTTAAGGCACATTTTACGAGTACGGGTCTATTTCCTTTGACTCTACCCAGACGCCTAACACAGTCAATATCTCGCCCAAGTATCTGGGCTTCCATTTCTTTAAAAACCTTAAGGCACATGTTACGAGTACGGGTCTATTTCCTTTGACTCTACCCAGACGCCTAACACAGTCAATATCTCGCCCAAGTATCTGGGCTTCCATTTCTTTAAAAACCTTAAGGCACATGTTACGAGTACGGGTCTATTTCCTTTGACTCTACCCAGACGCCTAACACAGTCAATATCTCGCCCAAGTATCTGGGCTTCCATTTCTTTAAAAACCTTACGGCACATGTTACGAGTACGGGTCTATTTCCTTTGACTCTACCCAGACGCCTAACACAGTCAATAACTCGCCCAAGTATCTGGGCTTCCATTTCTTTAAAAACCGTAAGGCACATATTACGAGTACGGGTCTATTTCCTTTGACTCTACCCAGACGCCTAACACAGTCAATATTTCGCCCAAGTATCTGGGCTTCCATTTCTTTAAAAACCTTAAGGCACATGTTACGAGTACGGGTCTATTTCCTTTGACTCTACCCAGACGCCTAACACAGTCAATATCTCGCCCAAGTATCTGGGCTTCCATTTCTTTAAAAACCTTAAGGCACATGTTGCGAGTACGGGTCTATTTCCTTTGACTCTACCCAGTCGCCTAACACAGTCAATATCTCGCTCAAGTATCTGGGCTTCCATTTCTTTAAAAACCTTAAGGCACATTTTACGAGTACGGGTCTATTTCCTTTGACTCTACCCAGACGCCTAACACAGTCAATATCTCGCTCAAGTATCTGGGCTTCCATTTCTTTAAAAACCTTAAGGCACATGTTACGAGTACGGGTCTATTTCCTTTGACTCTACCCAGACGCCTAACACAGTCAATATCTCGCCCAAGTATCTGGGCTTCCATTTCTTTAAAAACCTTAAGGCACATTTTACGAGTACGGGTCTATTTCCTTTGACTCTACCCAGACGCCTAACACAGTCAATATCTCGCCCAAGTATCTGGGCTTCCATTTCTTTAAAAACCTTAAGGCACATTTTACGAGTACGGGTCTATTTCCTTTGACTCTACCCAGACGCCTAACACAGTCAATATCTCGCTCAAGTATCTGGGCTTCCATTTCTTTAAAAACCTTAAGGCACATGTTACGAGTACGGGTCTATTTCCTTTGACTCTACCCAGACGCCTAACACAGTCAATATCTCGCCCAAGTATCTGGGCTTCCATTTCTTTAAAAACCTTAAGGCACATGTTACGAGTACGGGTCTATTTCCTTTGACTCTACCCAGACGCCTAACACAGTCAATATCTCGCCGAAGTATCTGGGCTTCCATTTCTTTAAAAACCTTAAGGCACATTTTACGAGTACGGGTCTATTTCCTTTGACTCTACCCAGACGCCTAACACAGTCAATAACTCGCCCAAGTATCTGGGCTTCCATTTCTTTAAAAACCTTAAGGCACATTTTACGAGTACGGGTCTATTTCCTTTGACTCTACCCAGACGCCTAACACAGTCAATATCTCGCCCAAGTATCTGGGCTTCCATTTCTTTAAAAACCTTAAGGCACATTTTACGAGTACGGTTCTATTTCCTTTGACTCTACCAAGACGCCTAACACAGTCAATATCTCGCTCAAGTATCTGGGCTTCCATTTCTTTAAAAACCTTAAGGCACATGTTACGAGTACGGGTCTATTTCCTTTGACTCTACCCAGACGCCTAACACAGTCAATATCTCGCCCAAGTATCTGGGCTTCCATTTCTTTAAAAACCTTAAGGCACATGTTACGAGTACGGGTCTATTTCCTTTGACTCTACCCAAACGCCTAACACAGTCAATATCTCGCCCAAGTATCTGGGCTTCCATTTCTTTAAAAACCTTAAGGCACATTTTACGAGTACGGGTCTATTTCCTTTGACTCTACCCAGACGCCTAACACAGTCAATAACTCGCCCAAGTATCTGGGCTTCCATTTCTTTAAAAACCTTAAGGCACATTTTACGAGTACGGGTCTATTTCCTTTGACTCTACCCAGACGCCTAACACAGTCAATATCTCGCCCAAGTATCTGGGCTTCCATTTCTTTAAAAACCTTAAGGCACATGTTACGAGTACGGTTCTATTTCCTTTGACTCTACCAAGACGCCTAACACAGTCAATATCTCGCCCAAGTATCTGGGCTTCCATTTCTTTAAAAACCTTAAGGCACATGTTACGAGTACGGTTCTATTTCCTTTGACTCTACCAAGACGCCTAACACAGTCAATAACTCGCTCAAGTATCTGGGCTTCCATTTCTTTAAAAACCTTAAGGCACATGTTACGAGTACGGGTCTATTTCCTTTGACTCTACCCAGACGCCTAACACAGTCAATATCTCGCCCAAGTATCTGGGCTTCCATTTCTTTAAAAACCTTAAGGCACATGTTACGAGTACGGTTCTATTTCCTTTGACTCTACCAAGACGCCTAACACAGTCAATATCTCGCCCAAGTATCTGGGCTTCCATTTCTTTAAAAACCTTAAGGCACATTTTTTCTAACAGGTCATAGTTCTCATTCTCTTCTTCGGGCATGTTATATAATATTAAATTCTTTCTTCGTGATTTTTGATCGAGCAAATTTGAATTTATGATATACTGCTTTTCAACCAAAGACACTCGTTTTTCAAAATCAGTCATATCAGCTTTTAATTTCTCGATGTTACTTTTTAATTCTCTTATCTCTTTTATTGAAAGCTGTACGTCAGAAGTCAATTTCTTTGTCTCCTGAGTATTTATTGAAGTTGACTCGACATTGTTTTGATAAGTGCTTTTAGCTCTTCCATCTCAAAATAATAATACATAAATATTTTTATTCAATTAGTAAAATATGTGTGGGAAAAAGAGAACTTCTTTTTTTTTTTACTTATTGAAGCGCTGATAGATGTAGAAGAGTATGGGGGGATACGTCAGAGGCTAGTAGTGGGATAGCGAAAGGATTAAGATAAGGACGCCTGACATTAATAACATAATCGCCTGAGTCCATTTGCGTAATGGCATCCCGAAGAAATCGTTTTCAGTAGCGTGTTTTGAAATTTGTTAATGCAGAGATCGAGGGGCTGGCAGCAAAATGTCATATTCGGTGGAAAAAACTGAATTTTAACATTTAATATGTGCATCTGTGGGTGGCATGTCTCGTTGTCGATAAACAAAATTACACGCCGTTTTCGATGTCGCATTCTCTGATCGAAAGATTTTAGCTATTCACTCATTATAGGCGTTGTCACCCATGCTTTTTTGTTGACTTGCCAAGATATTCTTGAAGTATTGACGTTAATGTTCTTAAAACAACGTGGTTTTAATGATTTACCTTTGATATTTACGCGCAACATAACAGCTAAACGATCTTTGCTTTGTTTGTCTTCTGTCCACGTTTCCCCTTTTAAAATCATTGTCTTCTTTGGCAGGGCCCGAAAATATAAAGCCGTTTCATCAAAATTAAATATATTTTTAGCCTCATAGTCATGGCAAATGTAAACCTATTTGTTTTTCCAATCTTGAACTAAATCAACATTAACCGATGCACTTTCACCACATATCTTCTAAAAACTACGCGAAGTTTGACGTCTGCGTTTTGCCGACGTCAAACTTCGCGCCCTGTTCTCTAACACAAAGCTTTCAAACACTTTTGAAACTTCCACTTTATTTTTTGGGTTACACGCGTTCTAGTTACAAACTGAATAAAACCTGCTGAAAAGTGGTGTAACAAAACAAGATGTGGTTCCTGGAACAGTAGGGTAATGTTTACTATTGACATTACCTATGCATTTTACTAGCAATGCCCGCCAGGGTGTGCTTTTTCTTGAGATTCTGAGAATCCAAATAAATATTTTACCCTGCTATCCGCTATTGGGAGTTGAAATCAGCTATATGGGTCCGATTTTAGGTGTCCCTTGTCCGTAAGTAAAGGGTCCGGTGTTGAGAGGTGCTAATGCATTGATTTAAAGGGGTTTTCGCCGGCACCATGGATATTCTGTCCGTTCATAGAGGTGTCCAGGAGGTTTCACTGTGTATATATATATATATATATATATATATATATATATATATATATATATATATATATATATACAGCTACTGTAAAAAGTATTGGAACACCTATAAATATTTTACTTTCTTAACATTTGTGGCTAAAATAATGGTGCTTTAGGTAAACAGAAGGCAACAATAACATGATGATAAGCTATACTTGAAATATTCGCAGAAAATCAACATAAAAAAACGGAATTTCTGTTAGTTATTAACATTTTAACAATAAAATGCAATATTCTATGCGCAAAAAGTATTGGAACACCCGATTTCTCTACTACTACAGCTGGGCTTTGGACGGGATTTATTCCATATTATTGGTGAACTTTGTCCTGTAGGATGGCCCGGTGTCTTATGTGTTAGAATCAGACTGTTTTAGTTCAATTTTTTTCATTAGCCAGAGAGGAAAATAAACCTCAGTTAAAATAAAAAACCTTATTATTACGATTCATAATGAGCGCAAATGTTTGCAAGAAATTGGAAAAATTGTAAACCTTAGCTATGTCTACTTATGAAATATTTAAAATGAGTATTGTACAACCAACTCTTAGGCAGGAAAACACCATAACTGGAGACCGCAGAGTCTCGATGTATGTGATGAAAGATCAATTTTTAGAAAACCACAGGCAAAATCATGGCTGATTGCACCGAAACTTGTGGCTGATATCTCGAGGATCATCTGACGAGACATAAGCAGGAGTACAGTAAGAAATGATCTCAGGAAAAATGGATTACGCAGACGAACAGCCCCAAACCCTTACTCATATTTGACTGAAGACACCAAGCCCCGAGATTTCAGCTCTTCATTTGCTCTCCTCCACACGTTTTGTCAACTTCTTTGGCTAAAAAGTTCTATTTTGTACTCAAGAACACTTTAAATCCACTGCCAGTATTCAGGAGGATGGTTAACACTTTATTTTGCATACCAAAGTATTTTCTCTTTGTTAACTTTACTTACACGAAAGTTCTTCGATACTATTCGACCGCGTAATTAATTCTTCTTGAGGTATTTTCTTACTGTCCTGCTACTTAAGTCTCGTCAGATGATCCTCAAGATTTCAGTCATATGTTTTGTTGCAATCAGCCGAGGCTTTGCGTGTGCTTTTCTTTAAATTGATCTTTCATCACATACAGTGAGACTCTTCGGTCACCTGATATGATGTTTTGTCGCCGCAGAGCAGTTGTACCATACAGATATATTTGATTAGGAAACACGGCTGAATATTACAATTTTTCAAATTCCTCGCAAGCATTTGCGAAAATTATGAAGCGTAATTGTAATTTTTTCATTCCATCATAGATTCGTCTTCCTTACAGGCCAATGTCAAAAAATTGAGCTAAATCAAAGTTGTTCAAACACATAAGATACCCAATCATCCTAAAAGAACAAAGTTCACCGATAATATGGAATTAATCCCGCCCAAAGTCCAGATGTAGTAGTAAAGAAATCGGGTGCTCCAATACTAATTGCGCATAGAATATTGCATTTTATTGTTAAAATGTTAATAACTAACAGAAATGCCTTTTTTTTATGTTGATTTTCAGGGAATATTTCAAGTATAGCTTATCACTAGAGCCCGGAAGTTAGGCATTTATTTTTGGGTGAAATAGGCAGGCAAAAAGGCACTTAAAATACTGAAAATAGACAATACCGTAATTAAAATAGGCATTTATTAGGAGTGAAGGCAAAGAGGAGCCTTACTCATTAATGATGAAAATATGTATTTTAAATACTCATTCATTTCTTTATTACCAACTAGGATAATACTGAAGGAGAGTGTCCTCAGCACCGATTTTCATCAAAGTTTGCACTATAACGTATTTTGATGCACTAAACACGAATCCGTTGAAAAAAAAAAAGTTGCTCGCAACTAGGAAAGAAGTTATTAAGCACTAAAGTTCACTGTTATGGAGGTTATAAAAGACGGGGTAAACAGCTTATATGTAAACACGTGCATGCGCAATAGTCCTTAATGACGAAGTGTAATTGAAAGTTAGACTCACCTGTGGCAGCTGACTTGGTCGTAAACTGTCGCTTTTGGGTATACGTGCTATGCGTTTCCGCTCGCTCAAGAAGATATCAAAACCCCTAGTCAATCCAACTCGCAGAAATTAAAATAATTCTATGCCCAAAAGTCGTCCAAGGCATTCTAATCCTCCTAGACATCTTCAGACGCGATGTTTGGTGGATATAAGTCTTGGCAAATTTTTGCGCAGTCGAGAGAATTACTCAAAACTTTGTTTTGTATTAAAAATTTGAGTAATTCTTCTCGATTGTGGATCAGAATTATGAAGTCGTGTAACTTCATTTTTTTTCAACACTTTCTACAAAAAACTGTAATAACGATAACAATAACAAGCTAATTACAGCTTAGAGGGAATTAGAGAAGCTTAGAAGGAACAAATCATAAAGGCATTAGCTAATTATTAAGGGATTTCTGTTATATAATACTTTTCAGGAGCGAAACAAGAAATTTGAAAAATGTTTCATTATTTAAAAAAATGTTTCTGAATAAATAAGTGTTGGTAAATTTTAATAATTGATAGTTAATTTCAATTACACTTCTTCATTAAGGACTATTGCGCATGCGCGAGTTTACAAGTACGTTGTTTATGCGATCGTTTGTAACCTTCATAACAGTGAACTTTTTTTTAAATAACTTCTTTCCTAGTTGCGAGCAACTTTTTTTTTCAACGGATTCGTGTTTAGTGCATCAAAATACGTTATAGTGCAAACTTTGAAGAAAATCGGTGCTGAGGACACTCTCCGTTTTACCCCAACTAGCTATTACCATGCTACGCCTACTTTCTGCTTCCATAAAATCATAAATAAATTAGGAACCCCGTTCAATGTTTCGAACCCGTCACCTCCGAACTGTGAGTCATAGGTAAACGATTTTAACATAGCCTATTGGGAATTAACATTAAGCGATACGCCGCCATGCGGAAAATTTCGGAACTAACGACAAAGGGAACGTGCATTGTTTACAAATGTAAAGCTATGACAGTTGTAAAGTTATGACATGTGTTGTTCGTGTTTTTTTTAGCACTTTCCTCCGAAGGAAAGTAGCTATTGAGGTTGGACTCACGACGGAATTTTTGAAAAATTTCTTCAAATCTTTATCGATCCTACCTAGTAGACACCGAAAATGACCCCCGTTAAAATTTATATATATCTATATATATATGTATATATGCATATATGCATATATATATATATATATATATATATATATATATATATATATATATATATATATATGTCTGTACACGATAGCGGCCAGAGTTTTTGTTTTTTCGTCACGAAACTTGGTATATAGCATTTAATTAGCAAACGATTGAACGAGTTCGTTAACCACCAATGTCGGTCCACCGGAAGGGGGGGTTTACCCCGAACCCAAAACACTAATTTGACTATGTCAGCCGTAATATTTGTTATATTTCAACGAAACCTGGTATTCGTAGTGGTAATATAGGGAGAAAAGTGAGATATAAAAATGAACTAAATCGGATCATTAGAGGGGGGGGGGTTTACTCCAGACCCACAATACCAATTCGCCACTACCAGCCGTGATTTTTGGTATATTTCGACGAACCTCGTTATTCGTACTGGTAATCCACAGGTAAATATGTGTTGTAAAAATAAACTAAATCCGTTCATTAGGAGGGGGGGGGTTTACTCCGGACCCACAATACCAATTCGCCACTACCAGCCGTGATATTTGGTATATTTCGACGAAAGTCGGTATTCGTAGTGGTAATCTACAGGTAAATATGTGTTGTAAAAATAAACTAAATCGGTTCATTAGAAGGGGGGGGGTTTACTCCGGACCCAAATTCCTAATATACTCATACCGGTCGTAATTTCTGCTGTATTGTAACGAAACGCGGTATACATCGTGGGTAACTCATGAGGAAGAAGTGTTGTAAAAATGAGCTGAATCGGTCAATCGGAAAGCGGTGGTTTAATTTGTAATATATTTCAATAGAAAAGCCCGCCAGAAGTAGGTTCACAAAGCCGCCGCAAGGAGCGCTTTCTACCACTAGAGTGACTGTATCCTGTTCCTGCGTTAGATCAAAATACGATAATATGAGGTTTTTTGTATTTATTACGTAGTGTAGTAGGTACCATGTGTAAACATAACTCTGGAAGCAAATTAATAATTGATCAGTTACTCATTACAAATTTAAAAGAGAACTATTCATGTTTTTATTTTATTTATGTAGGATATTTTAAGCAAATTGTTCTGGAAAGCAGTCTACACTACCCAAATTCTGAGGAAAGTGCTTAGTTATGCAGCTCCTGCGTGACGGACTTTTTTTTTTGCTATTTAATAATTTCCCAACACTTTTATGACAAATTTGTCTTTTTAAAGACAACATGAACCTTTCCCTTTCACAAAGTAATTATTTTTAAACAATATATGTAAGAGGTAGTGAAATAATTCACATTTATGCAACCTTCGCTCTTGTGTGACTATAAACAGCTTGCAACCCGTTTTACCCGAATTTGATTTAATTTTAGAAATTCAGAAGGTATAGATATTGATGAACAAAAATATGCACAAAGGAACTTCTTTGGCTATCTAGAAGCCTTAAGTAGATTCAGGTGCATAGTTGAAGGTGAAGCAATTGAGAATGCACATCCATTACCTAAATATCTGTGGTATTTTGGAGAAGACCAACCAATCTATTAAGTTGTTTGCACTTGCACAAACACACTAATTAGGAATGGCTGTATTAAATTTAAATGAGTGTACTACTTCATATTTGATACATATGACTCCTTTCACGGTGCCTTTTGATAAAGTATATTTATATAATTTAATTACAACCTTAATAAGTAAATGAAATGGTGCATGTAATATGTGAAATAGAGATTCAATGAAATTTTGAAATATTTTCTCAATTTTTAAGTTGTTCATGATTTGTTGGTGTTCAATAATATGCAATTGTAAGGCCCCGTTTTCCCTTTGTCTTTGTTAAGTGAATAAGGATGAGAGAAAAGGTTGGCTGTTCATCTCTAGAGATGTGAGAACCACGAATCAGCAAACGTTGCGTCTGGGTTGTTGGAACTGCACGTGGCTGATTCGTAAGATTCCCGGAAGATTTAAGACCTGACAAGAGTTTCTAGTCCAGCCACGTGCTAAATCAGGAGTGGGGCACAATGGGTATAAAGAGCTGGCTTACCTCCGACGGGAGAGAGTCCACGCCCGTTCCTGAGGTCTTGGCCGAGATGGCGATGAGAGGTAGGTCAGTTCCAAACTATGCTCCAACCTCCCCAAATGATATTTGATTACTCTTATCTAGCGATTTCTCTCTCACTCAACCTTTTCTCTCGTCTTAGCGATGTTTTATGATATTTATGTATGTATTAGTAACCTCAGTGTAAATTATAGTTTTGAAAGGAATTTCCGCTTCTCTAAGATAATTCCCCATTATCTATTCCTTTAAATCCCGTCCTTGCTAATCGGCCCCTTACAAATGGTGTCAGGTGTGGGGTTGACTGTGAATAATTTTAAAGAAGCGAGTGAAGGAGCTTGCAGAGTAGCGAGTAGCGAGTAGCTGGGAGGCGGGGGAAGCTGAGCAAGCGACTGTTATCTTCTCGCGAGGCTGTAGCGGGCAGCGGAGGCTTGCTTATCGTGTTCGCTGTAATCGGACACTCTGTTTACATCGGGCACTCTGTTGACGATTACGGTGTAAGATATGGGATAATATCTTAGCGTATTAGTATACGGCCAGTGATTTAGGCTTTTTGTGAGGGTTTTCGTAATATAGGCGTGCGGGTACTTCTTTTAAAGCACATAAGATGGCGAACCCAGACGAACTAATAACTAGCCTGAAGGGCCAATTAGAGGAGGTTTTAAAGGCTAATCACTTATTTAAGGAAGAACTAACAAAGGCCCTGGAGTCCACACGAATGTCGGGGTCTATGGCGCCGAGGCGGGATATGTCCTTACAGGCGATGGTTGCACCTTGGTCAGGCGATGATTCGTCGGTCCCTGTCACTGACTACTTAAATGGGCTGGAATTAGTAGCAGATAGTGGGCAATGGGAGGATAAAGATATGGCGCTCAAGTCCGGATGCGCCTCAAAGGTTCAGCTGCGTCTTTTCTGGCGAGTCGTACCGATTTACAAGGGCCCGGTGTGCACTACGAAACTATTAAGGTGGCTCTCTTGGAAAGGTTTAGGGAGGTTAGGCGTCACGAACAGTTTTTACTACAATTGAGCAGCATGAGGCAGGAAAAAGGGGAGGGGGTCAGAGCGTTTGCCGACCGCTGCCGTAAACTAGGGGAAAAATCCTGTGGGCATTCGGTTCCAAGGAGGAACGCAAGGGTGCAAGGAACCTTTTAGACAATGTTGTCGTGTCAGCTTATTTGTCGGGGCTGAAGGGAGAGATAGGACAGCAAATCCGTCTTAGCTTCCCTTCTAGTTTTCAAGGGGCTGTCCAAAGGGCCACTGCTATCGAGGAGGAGCTTGGCCGAGGAGAGACGCAGCCTTTTGCGTGTAAAGAGGTGGTAGCTGTGGAATTTTGTGAGGAAGATAAGCCTCTAGGACTCGAAGAAAGGGGAGTAGGCGTTGCAGTGAGCGAGCGAAAGGAAGCGTGTTTTAGGTGCGGAGTCAGGGGTCACTTCGCCCGTGACTGTCAAAGGGCAGGGCAACCAGTTAGAGGTACAGGCCGTCAGAATATCCGGTGCTAGCAGTGTAATGGGGTTGGTCGTATAGCCAGAGAGTGCAAGGGCAAACAAGATCGGGGGGCATGGGGGAAAAGTCCTAAAATTCAGGGGCTTTACCCAAATGCGAACGGCCGAGGGATGCCCCCTGCCCAAGGCCCACAATAGATCGGGGGGACAAGCGTATAAATGACCTACGGAAAGCTTGTGGGATGCCCCCCCTTATTATTCCAGTAAAGGTAAATGGGCAAGATTTGGAGATGATGGTAGATACGGGAGCGGACATCACAGTTCTTAATCGGCCTGCGCCGGGGGCGGGGCTTCAGCCAGTTTCTCTTAAGGTCCGCGGTGTAACAGACCATTTATTGCCGCTGGATGGGGAACAAGTCTTGGACATTGAACTCCCAGGGTTTTCATTCCGTCAAAGGGTCACCGTAGCCCGGGTGCTTCCCTCGGGAGGGGGAATCCTCGGTCGAGTTTGCTAGGCCGCGTTGGAGCTAGAATAAGTATAGGTGGAAGGAATTACGACTTGGGGACCCTTACCACTTCCCTGGGGGTGACTTCGACAGAGACGGTAACAGAGGCTCATAGTGAAGAAAGAGACAGGAAGTGGATCGAGGGGGTCGTGGCTAGAACACGTATCTTGGAAGAGAAGTTTCACACCCCGGTTCAGGAGTTAGTTTATCAAACATTGTCAGTGATGCCGGATCCGCAGAGGGTTGTACCGTTGGCCAGAAGAGTAGCTCCGGAGACGCTCATACAATAAGTGCTGGCTCCGGGCGCAAAGCACGCCGGAGGGAACGGAAATCTCCTTATGTCAGATTGTGCCAGGAGGTGTCCCTTCCGGCTTATTCCGAGGCGACAGTGGCTGTTCGAGTGCCTGCGGCCACAGGGCGGGGTACTATTTTAATTGAGCCGCTAGAAGGGCTTACATCTGGAGTGCGCACAGGGCGTAGCGTGAGTGAGGTCGTGGAGGGATCCGCGTGGATACAGGTGGTTAATCTCAGTGGAGGGTCGGTCGTACTACGTCGTGACTCCCGTCTTGGTAGGGTTGAGGAGGGTAATTGGTCACTGGCTGAAGGTCAAGGTGAGGCCCCCACCAAAGCGAAACAGACCGTAAGGACCGGGTCGGACCTACAGGAGAAGCTCCGACACCTCCCCGTGTTAGAAAGGAAGCCCTTGTTGGAGCTTCTTTCTCGCTTCCAGGATCTCTTCGAAGAGCCCAAAGGGGAAGGTTGCGCGCTACCCGTCCAACATCGGATAGTTACGGGTAATGCCCGACCTGTGGTAAAGAGACCGTATAGGGTCCCGTACGCGGAGAAAGCCGTGGTGGCAGAGCAGCTGAATTCTATGCTGGAAAGGGGTATAATTACGCCCTCCACTAGCCCCTGGCAGGCTCCAGTTGTACTAGTAAAAAAGAAATCGCCGGATGGGGAGATGCGATATCAGTTTTGCACTGATTTCCGGGGGCTTAATGCCGTTACTCAGGTGGACACATACCATCTACCCCTGATTCAGGAAACCCTAGAACAGCTCGGCAATTGCCGGTACTTTAGCACACTGGACTTAGCCAGTGGATATCATCAAATACCCATAGCTCCGGAAGACAAGGAGAAGACGGCGTTCACCACCGAGGGAGGCCATTTCGAGTACAGGAAAATCGCATTCGGATTGGCAGGGGCTCCGGCTACATTTCAAAGGTTGAAGGAACAGCTTTTAGATCGTCTAAAGGGTACCGGCTGTTTTGTCTATCTCGATGACGTAGTGGTGTACAGCGCCACACTCGGTGAGCATATCGCCCGGCTGGAGGAAGTATTTAACTTACTTCGCGGGGCGAATTTAAAGGTCAACCTACGAAAGTGTACATTCGCGGCCAAGGAGGTCATGTACTTAGGGCATGTGGTGACTGACAGTGGAGTCAAACCCGACCCTGGAAAGGTGGAAGCAGTAAAAAACTTTCCGAGACCACGGAATGCACGCGAGGTACGTAGCTTCCTCGGTTTAGCGAGCTACTACCGCCGTTTTATCCCGGAGTTCGCAAGTAGGGCGAAAGCCCTTACTGAGCTGACAAAGACTCGAGCTACTTTCGTCTGAGAGCCTGCGCAAGAGAAATCATTCGCGGACCTGAAGGAGGCCTTGACCTCCGACCTTCTACTAGTGTATCCGGACTTCCGAGACCCCTTCGTGCTCTCTACGGACGCTTCCGGAGTAGCTCTTGGGGCTGTGTTGTCTCAAGTGCAGGGAGGCGTCGAGAGGCCCATTTGCTATGCTAGCAGGCAATTGAAGGGGCCGGAATGTAACTACTCTGCCACTGAACGAGAGTTGTTGGCGGTTGTTTGGGCGACGAAGCTCTTTCGATGTTACTTGCTTGGACGAAAATTTAAGTTAATTACCGACCATGCTGCTCTTAAATGGATGCTAAGTCTGAGGGACCCCTCTTCTCGGCTCACTCGATGGGCCTTACGCCTTGAGGAATTCGAATATGTCGTTGAACACAAGCCCGGAGTGAATCATAAAAATGCAGACGCGCTAAGCCGTTCCGTTGCTGAGATACGGAACCAGTACCCTCTCAACCGGAGCCACATCCGGATAGCCCAAGAGCAGGATGAGTGGTGCCAGAAGCTGGCAAAGAAGGGCGGTAGTGTCAGGGCCGATGCCGAAGGATTGTGGTACTGGGCTGTCGATCTCGAAGGGAGTGACTTGCGTCTCTTAGTTCCGGAGTCACTTAGGCTAAAGATCCTCGAATACCACCATTCGAAGCCATTGGCGGGACACCCGGGTGTAGAACGCACGCTCGCCAACTTAAGGGGGTCCTTTTATTGGCCCTCTATGGAGAAGGATGCACGGAACTTCGTAGAGAGCTGCCATAGGTGTGCTCAACGAAAGAGCCCACCAGGCCTGAAGATGCCACTGGAAGTGCCGTTTGTGGCCATTGGCCCATTCGAACAGGTTTCATTAGATATTTTTGGCCCTCTACCAAGGTCAAGGAGAGGGCATAGATATATACTGACCTTTATCGACAATTTTACGAGGTACGCCGAAGCAATTCCTATAAAGGAGCAGACCGCTTAAGAGACGACCGTAGCCTTTGTGGAGAATATTGTGACGAGACATGGTGTGCCAAAGAGACTGCTCACTGATCAAGGATGAAACTTTGTTTCTTCTCTCTTCAAGGAAGTATGCAGAGCTCTTGGGATCAAAAAGCTGCAGACTACAGCCTATCATCCGGAGTGCAATGGCATGGTAGAACGCCTCCACCGCACGATCACGGATTCGATCACGCATTTCGTGCGGCGGGATGGTAGGGATTGGGACCGTTGGGTCCCATATGCAGTTATGGCCTACCGAGCCATCCCCCCACTCCTCGACTGGGTACTCCCCCAATTACCTACTTTTAGGACGCGAGTTGGTCACCCCTTTTGACTGCGATCTAGGGCCTAGCTTGAACCAGGAGGACCGAGATAGGCTCTTACCGGAAGATCATGTGGTACAGCTACGGAAGCGGCTTTCGGAAGCATATCGAGAAGCGCTGACACGATCCGAGCGATGTTATCAACGTCGAACTGCCTTGGTCAACTCTCGGAGGAAAGAGCGCCAGCTAGCAGCGGGTGACTGGGTGTACTTAAATGTGCCAGCGGTCAAACCTGGTCACTGTCCGAAGTTCCACCATCCATGGACGGGGCCGCATCAAGTCACCCGTGTACTCTCCCGGGTTAATTATGAGGTCGAGCTGTCTACCGGGGCGCGAGCAGTTGTGCACATCAACCGCCTTAAGAAGGCCGCCACTAAGGGGAATATAGATCGGGAGAGAGAGAGGAGGCCGAAACGGCTAATAGGTCGTACCGCGAAGAACAGGACGAGGAAGAGACCAACGACGAGTGGTCTTGGGTGATGGAGCCAGGGCGCCCATATGACTTGAAGTACCAGACGCCAGACCGGGCTGGTGACGCGGAAGAAGGGGAAAGCGAGGCAAGAGCGACCGATCATTCTGTCTGTCCAGTGAGTGCGGGGGCATCCCCTTCGTGTCCAGATCCTAGTTGTCCTCTCGGCGGTCAGTTTTCGTCGCCACCTTCGGAAACGACTACCCCCTATGAGGTCCTATCCGACTCAGCACTATCTGAGGGAGAAGTAGGTCGAGAGGAGGAAGCCGAACGGAGCGGTTCACCCCAGCCAATAGGACGGGTGGAGGGCGCGAATAAGGGGGGAGGAGGTACCGCGAAAGATCCAGACGTATATATGGTCGACGGGGCGTAGAACCCCAACCTTCAGGTGGGCGTCGTTCCTCCTCTAGTTCTCCGAGCAACGACCCCAAGGATGCCACCTGGACGCCAGGAGTGTGGGAACAGGGACCACGGCCACGATCACCATATTCCCTCCGGAGGAGAGGCGTTCAGAGACCTAACGATAAGTAGGTGTGGGACGCGCTTAGGAAAAGAGCTAAATCGCCAGTAAACGACTCCTAAACATCTACTTACCGGGCTGTTATCGCGGGTGATTCTAGAGTTCTGACTATTGGCATGAAAATTTGAGTTAGGACCGCTCGTAAATAAAGTGATTGTGAAAATAGTGTTCTGTATAGTTAGAGAATAATAGTAACTTAAGGACGGGTAGTGTTAAAGGTAAAGTAATGTTCCAAGGGAAACATGACTTTGAAAAATCGGGGGGTGATGTAAGGCCCCGTTTTCCCTTTGTCAAGTGAATAAGGATGAGAGAAAAGGTTGGCTGTTCATCTCTAGAGATGTGAGAACCACGAATCCGCAAACGTTGCGTCTGCGTTGTTGGAACTGCACATGGCTGATTCGTAAGATTCCCGGAAGATTTATGACCTGACAAGAGTTTCTAGTCCAGCCACCTGCTAAAGTAGGAGTGGGGCACAATGGGTATAAAAAGCTGGCTTACCTCCGACGGGAGAGAGTCCACGCCCGTTCCTGAGGTCTTGGCCGAGATGGCGATGAGAGGTAAGTCAGTTCCAAAATATGCTCCAACCTCCCCAAATGATATTTGATTACTCTTTTTTTTTTTCTTTCTTTTAAGGCTTGTCAACCCCTTGGGTCATTAATGCCTCGAATGTAGTTCTGGACGATGACCTTGCCACAGGCACATGTATTCAGGAAACACTTTCAGAAGGAGCAAATATTTGTTTCTCTCTCAGTTGTAAATTATTCTTTTTTTTTTTTCTTTTTTTTCACAATTGTTATATTTACTTAATTTCATAATAAGAAAATTAAATGTTCATTTAGTTTATTTTCAATTTTATCTACTAATGGGATATGTCATAGAAATGTAAAATTTATATTTTGGAAATTAATTTGCTGGATTTCAAGAATTTCATTAATTTATTTATATTTGTTGTGCCGTTGCCTAGTATTTCATCCAAATGTACAGGTAGTTGGACTTCATCTCTTTCATTTTTAAATTTTTGGCATTCAGTTAGAATGTGCTTAACGGTTTGAGGGACTCCACAACTCTCACATATGGCCTGTTCTTCTCTACACATCAAATGTCTGTGATTCATTCGTGTATGCCCTATGCACAGTCGAGAGAGCACCACCTCTTCTCTTCTGTTTTCCATGAAGGACGATTTCAAAGGTCTAACTTCTCTTTTAATTTCTCTTAATTTGTTACTATTTTGCAAATACCAAAAATTTTGCCAGGAATTCCATATTACTGACTTTATGTGCGCATGGATATCTAACACTGGAATTTGTTTATAAATGATACCGTCATTAATTCCTTTTTTTACAGCTTTGTCTACTTCTTCATTTTCATCAATCCCACAATGCCCAGGGATCCATACAAATATAATGGATATATTATCTTTTGCTAATGACTCTAAACACTCAAGTATATTTACGAGTGGGTGATCGGAATATATGTTTCTAATTGCCAGTAGGGCTGATAACGAGTCAGAAAATATTGCAATGGTTCTTTTAGGGGGGATAACAATGGAAAGTGCTTTATATATTGCTAATAGTTCTGCTGTAAAGGAAGTACATATTGGCAAGAGTTTGAACATGTGTGTCCTGGATTCAGAAAGAAAGGCTGCTCCAACTCCTGAAATGTCCTTGGATCCATCTGTGAAGATGCATGTAGAAGGTGGAAGTAGTTTCTTTAATCTTATGAATTCTTTTTGGAATATTACTGGAGGGGTGGTTGTCTTAATGTATTTAGTTAGTGATAAATTAATTTTAGGCAAAGGTAATTTCCATAGTTCTTTAGTTGAAATACAGTTGTGCATTAGATCTTGTGAACTTAAATTAAGTTCATCTAGCATAATTTTGATTCTTCTGGGAAATGAGGTCCTAAGCTTGGTTCTTTGGTGATTAATATTTGTAAGATTATAATTGGGTGAGAAGTATTCATTAAGTGGATGATGTGGAGATGCAAAAACTGTATAATAAAATGAGAGCGAGAGATTTCTTCTAAAATCCAAAGGTAGTTCTCCTGCTTCAGCACATAAGCTGAGCCCAGGACTGGATCGGAAAGCACATATTCAATATATTTTATTTAACTAGTAACTATTCTCAAGCCAGTATGGTGAATACTATTCAGCATGTTCAATATTCGAGGGGAAGCTGTTCCATAGGCAATACACCCATAGTCCAGTTTAGATCTAATATAACTGCGGTATAAGGTCATCATGGTTCTTCTGTCTCCATCCCAGGCTTTGTTGGATAAACATTTTAGTAGATTTAGTGATCTCATGCAGTTATTTCTTAGATATTTAATATGTTTGCTCCAATTCAGTGATTTGTCAAATATAAGCCCCAAAAAGCGAGCGCTGTCCTTGTTTGCAATGTCAGAGCCGTTGATTACTCTTATCTAGCGGTTTCTCACTCACTCAACCTTTTCTCTCGTCTTAGCGATGTTTTATGATATTTATGTATGTATTAGTAGCCTCAGTGTAAATTATAGTTTTGAAAGGAATTTCCGCTTCTCTAAGATAATTCCCCATTATCTATTCCTTTAAATCCCGTCCTTGCTAATCGGCCCCTTACACAATATTTATTATAAAATAAATTTATTGTATTCAAATCTTTTCACAATGGTATGAAATTATATTTACATCAGTTATAATTTGCAAATAATGTAAGCAATAATTGAAATTTGTGATCAGAAACGATTCAAAACTTAAAAAAATAATGGTGCATGTAATATGTGAAAATAAAGATTTAAAAGCATTTTTTTTTTCAATTTTCAAATTGTTCATGATTTATTGGTGATCAATAATATGCAATATTTATTATAAAATACATTTATTGTATTCAAAGCTATTCACAATGGTATGAAATAATATTTACCTCACTTTTGCTTATCCATCACAATAACAACAACTCACAATAACTCACTGTTAGTCCAATATTCTTACATATTTGAGTACACAAATAAAATAGAGCTTCCAAAAACCCTGTTTCTTGATGAAAACACTAATATTAACGTGAAATAGAACCACAACAACTGCGAAAACACTTGTTATCAGCAATCACTATGTACAAATGTCTCCCTTTGTATACCGCCATTTTGACGACAGTGGCACCGCCATCGGTAATGTTAATTCCCAATGGCTCTCCCCGAATCAAGACCTACATGTGTGCCAAGTTTGATCACAATCGGTCGAAATGTGTGGATTTGTATAAGGAACAAACATACAGACAGACAGCTGGTAGAGTTTTTTGACCTAGCCTATGACATACATCGTATCAAGACCTACCTGTGTGCCTACGGCACTTCTCGGATTAAGATCTACTTGTATCCCAAGTTTGGTCAAACGGTGTGGATTTGTATAAGGAACAAACATACAGACAGACAGCTGGTAGACGTTTTTGACTTAGCCTACGAGACTTCCCGGATCAAGACCTACCAGTATTCCAAGTTTGGTCAAAATGTGTGGATTTGTATCAGGAACTAACGGACAAACAGTCAGGCACGTGATTTTTATATATATAAATAGATTTATCACAGAATTAGTGTACTTACTCTCTAGGGAATTACTTCCCTTGTTACAAGCAACGACAAGGCGCTGTTTCAAAGTATCAACTGTTATAGACCTCAGAAAAAATGATTTTCATCATGGAAAAACTTCCTCTGTATTATCTTGTCATTTCGTAATCTGGAATACCAGGTAATTACACCATTGTCACAGCAGAAGGGGTGTGAGGAAGGAGACGTACTTCTCTCATCCTCTCTCTTTCCTCCTATTCATTATGCTTGTGCATTCCTTCTACTAAGGAAGGTTCTGTTATTTACAGAGGTTAAATCTATGGGTTGGGAAAATAAGCTTTCGAATAGATATTTGTGACGGCAATTTGTAATTTGAGCAACCTTTTTTGTCTTCGATGAACGGAAATTCAATATGTGCTTTTTGAAATGTTCAAATCGCAGAAAAAAATTGCATAACAAGCAAAAAAGGCAAAAATAGGCAACGGAAGCCAAAATAAAAATTGTCGCTACACTTCCTAAATGCACAAAAACATATTTATTTCTATCTGATTCTTCAATATATCAATTCAGATAAAAAAGGCATTTTGCCTAACTTCCGGGCTCTAGTTATCACCATGTTATTGATGTCTTCTATTTACATAAAGCACCATTATTTTAGCCACAGATGTTAAAAAAGTAAAATATTTATGGGTGTTCCAATACTTTTTACACTGCTGTATATAGGGGAAGGTGTTGTACCTCTGACCATATTGTACCTTTGACCACCGAGGCTGTAGCGGCACGTGGCAACATTTTATAAATTTCTGTGTAATTAGTGTTTAGCTCCTTCACTAGAGGGCTTGTGAAACCTACTTTGGACTATTCAAGTCAAAGAGGATTCTTGCAAACAATACTTATCCATTTCTATCATAAAAATGTAAGTTATTTATTGATGATGTTTTGTCTCATAATATTTTTTGTGTTAAGTCTTTTTAGATGGAAATCATTTGACAAAGTAGCTACTACAATAAGTAACATGGTGTAGCCTCTGAAATTGATTTATCCTAACCTACAATTTTTAGCATGCTTTTTAATTTTCACTACCAGGGTGTTGTACCTCTGACCACGACTAGTTGTTCCTTTGACCAGGTCAAAGGTACAAAACACCTGAGTATTTTTTTATAATTCAACTTTTATGTTCTTCTGCTACAAATTAAAAAAAAAAAAAAAATTAATGTTACTATTACATATTTAGCCGCAGAGATCTGTGGTATTAAATGCCCAATGTTTAAGATCCAATATTTGAAAAAACAAACTTTAAGTGACAAGTTTACGAGAGAAGATGAAAATTTGTATGATATTGATGTTGAAGACATTGTGGCTAAGCTTCCATACCCTACTATTGCTAGTGGATCTGCTTGACAGTTAAAAAGTTTATCGGTTGGACTGGATTTTTCAGTATATTAAGCATAACATAATATCAATAATAGTTTTTTTTATTATGCTTACATCCTTGTCCTGTATTTATTAAACTTACAATTAATTACAATATTACAAAATACAATATTTTGTCTGGACTGCTGTATTGTTTTTACGTGGTCAGAGGTA
The DNA here is from genome assembly GCA_946811695.1 of Gonocerus acuteangulatus. Lineage (NCBI taxonomy): Eukaryota > Metazoa > Arthropoda > Insecta > Hemiptera > Coreidae > Gonocerus > Gonocerus acuteangulatus. The sequence goes on along the minus strand of OX328128.1, from coordinate 88,927,005 downwards.
CAACACCCTGGTCAAAGGTACAACACGTAGTTGTACATTTGACCACTGTACGATTATTTTTTTTGAAATTAATAAAAAATATTAAATGTAAAGCTAGAACCTAGAAAAAATTAAATATGATAAACAATAAAATACTAATTACAATGAAATTAAAAAAAAAAAAAAAATGAATTTAGCTCTAATATTCAAGCTATAAAAAATTCAATTTTGCAAAGTGGTCAAAGGTACAACACCTTCCCCTATATATATATATATATATATATATATATATATATATATATATATATATATTGTAATGATATATTACATTACACATAAAGTGCTTTAAATTCAAGAAACCGTTATATATTCAAAACCTCGCGTAAGTTATATTTCTAAATTTCCTGGAATAAATAAGTACAAATCATATTTCATTTATATATTTCTAAGCCAAACTGAGGTACAATAGTTGTGAAATAAATGTACATATGTACAATCAATGAATTAAAAAAAATTAATTACAGGATAATAATATCTATCTTAATAAATGTGCAGACGCTTGATCCAGGAGGTTTTGGAACAGTCTTCCAGCTGTTCCCGCTAAAATGCTCATTCTGTTCTCGCTCTCAGTCTTGGCCGGACTCTTTTCTTCATCTTTTTCTACTTTATGTCCCAGTCGGGAGAGCATCCCACTTTGCTCTGTCTCTTTTGGGTCGAACTTTCTTTTTATGTGTATGAATACTATCTTTATCAAAGTGTCAATCCATGTAAGCAGTGTTTATACAGCAAATATTAATCGCCCGCATTAAATCAAGAAGAATTGCTGTTTACCGTGAATCCGGAAGTAGAGCATTCCTGGTATCTATTGATGTGCTGTTTCCAACAATTGAGGTAGAATTATTTTCCTGTACAAGTGTTAATTGATTGATTTGTCTTGTGATACATTGGATTTCGAAGTTGCGTGTCAGGAAAGTTTAGTACATTCGTCTTTCAGTTACTTGGGAACCTTTTTTTTTCTGAGATAAGAGTACTCATAATATCGAATTTAGCAGCCATGGCAAATTAAAAAATAAAAATTTAAATATCAATATATATAAAAATAATAGCTTATATAATATTATCAGGATAATATCATAACATTAAATAGCAAACCAACATGGTGCTTTCTCTAAGAAATAATTTGAAAAATTGTATTTAAATATTCATAAAATATCATTATAATTATAATATATACACACACACACACACAAATTTGAACCACCGTTATATTATTGATCTATGGGATCTGAAACATGAAATTTTCATGTTGGCACTTCCGCATTGCATCATGAGGTCAACCTCGTAAGCGGGTTTTCTCCCTATGGAGGGAGGAACCACGCTAAAAATGTCTAGGAGGAAGCTCCTTTCTCTTGGAGGAACTGGACGATAGAAAGGTGGCCTCCCTCGGCAGCAAGGTGTAGAGGGGTATCACCACCACTAGTCTTGGTGTTGATGCCAGCACCTTTCTCTACAAGGAGCTGGACAATACAGAGGTGGCCTGCCTCAGAAGCAAGGTGTAGAGAGGTATACCTATTAATATCCTTCATGTTGATGCCAGCACCTTTCTCTACGAGGAGCTGTACGATAGGGAGGTGGCCTGCCCAAGCAGCAAGTTGTAGAGGAGTATACCCATTCCAAATCTTCATGTTAATTCCAGCGCCTTTCTTGATAAGGAGCTGGACAATAGAGTAGTGGCCACTCTCAGCAGCTCGATGGAGAGGGGTATCACCTCCTGCAGTCTTCATGTTGATTCCAGCACCTTTCTTTATAAGGAGCTGGACAATATGGAGGTGGCCTTCCTCGGCAGCAAGGTGTAGAGGGGTTTCACCACCACTAGTCTTTGTGTTGATTCCGGCACCTTTCTCTATGAGGAACTGGACAATACGAATGTGGCCTGCCTCAGCAGCACGGTGTAGAGGTGTATACCCTTCCCTATTCTTGATGTTGATTCCGGCACCTTCCTCTACGAGGAGCTGGAGAATACAGAAGTGTCCTGCCCTAGCAGCAAGATGTAGAGGGGTATCCTCACTTAAAGTCTTCGCATTGATTTCAGCACCTATCTCTATGAGGAGCTGGAAAATACCGAGGTGGCCTGTCTCAGCAGCAAGGTGTAGAGGAGTATACCCACCACTAGTCATCATGTTGATGCCAGCACCGTTCTCTCCCAGGAACCTGACAATACGAAGGTGGGCGGCCTTAACAGCAAGGTGTAGAGGGGTAGACCCATCACTAGTCTTCATGTCGATGCCAGCACCTTTCTCTACCAGGAACCTGACAATAGGGAGGTAGCCTTCCCTAACAGCAAGATGTAGAGGGGTAGACCCATCACTAGTCTCCCTATTGATTTCAACACCTTTCTCTATGAGGAACTGGACATTCTGGAGGTGGCCTGTCTTAGCAGTAGAGTGTAAAAGGTTATACCCATCACTAGTCATCATGTTGAAATCGGCGCCATTCTTAGCCAGATTCTCTAAAACTGCAGCATTATTCTCCTTCAGAGCAACATGAAGTGGTGTATCACCATTATTATCTTTTATATTGATAACAGCGCCGAGATCCATCAAACTCTGCACCAACATAGAATCGCCAGTGCAAACAGCAATATGTAATGGACTCTTTCCATCACTATTTTTTATATTAACATCAGCTCCGTTATCCCTAAGCATTTTCAAAGTATTTAGAATTTTTTCAGGTGCAGGAAACTGAGATGTTCCAACCCTGTGTTCCAAAGTAGTGAAAATTGCAGTTCTCCCTGAATCATTGTCTAGTTGGACACTTGCTCCGTGTTTTAACAACAACATTGCCGCATCTAAGCAGCCCCTTGAAAGAGCGAACAAAAGAGGAGTCTGTCCTCCTATCAGTTTGGCGTTGATATCTCCTCCTGCATCAAGGAGGATTTCCAAGATCTCGGCATTGTCAATCTCGACTGCTCGATATAGCGGAGTCAGTCGATCCTTGTCCCTCTGATTCACTTGAGCTCCTAGTCCAAGCAAAACTTCGACTGCATCTCGACTTCCGCTCCTTATAGCCAAATGAAGCAGAGACTCTCCTTCGACAACCACACCATTCACATCTACTCCAAGCCCAACTATCTCCGTCATGGCTGCTGTGTCTCCATCCAGCACTGCCTTCCACAACTTATCCTCAGCTCCAATCTCTATTTCTTCCTGCAACATAATAATTAAAACAATTAATTTTAACAAGATAATCAAGTATTAAATAGTGACAAAAAAAAGGGCTTTATGTACTAAAACCACATAAAAAAATCCGTCACGCAGGAACTGCAAACTAAGCACATTTCTTGGTAAGGTTTAGGCCGTATTCCTGAAGAATGTACTAAATTTACTGGCAAAAATAATTTCACTTTATTTTATTTGTAATTAACAGCTGAATGAATTGTTTTTTTTTTTTTTTTTTTTTTTGTTTTTTTTACGGCGCATCAACTGTTTGGCTATTAGCGCCGGGCTATCTACAGGTTGCCACCCTTTTCTAATGCCAACAGCACGTG
>OX328128.1:88725197-88923279 GCA_946811695.1 Gonocerus acuteangulatus | reverse complement strand
GAATATTACAGGCGGTCTTAGAGCCGATTTTTACCCTCTCATAACTTTCAACCAGGTAAAGATAAAGTTATGAAATTTTACACAGGTATTATACTACTAGATGTGAGTAGAACTGGAAATTTTCATAATTCTACATCAAATAGTTTCTGAGATATAAGCGATCGAAAATCGGGATTTATAGGACTCACTCACTCACTGACTCATCAAAATTATTAGGCACTTCCCATGATGCTAGAGACTTGAAATTTTGCATGAAGATAGATATGAAGACGTTATTAAAGGAAAAAATCGAAAAATCGCGAAAAGTTGTGTTTGACTCCGCTTCCGGGGCGGGGGCGTTCCAGTTTTGTACTTCCTTTGGAAACCCATCATTTCGTCCGAAACCCATGATGTGGGGTATCAAATGAATTGTCTCGGTATGAAGAACCTATATTTGATGTTTTAAGAAACAATAAGGCGCATATAGGCTCGGTAAAAATCTTATACCAGCTGTCTGTCTGTATGTTTGTTCCTCTTACAAATCCGTACCGTTTGACCGATTTTGACCAAACTTGGGACACAGATGGGTCTTGATACGGGGAGAACCATAGGCTAGGTTAAATTGTCTATTAGCTGTTTGTCTGTCTGTTTGTTCCTTATAGAAATACACACCGTTTGACAAAATTTGACACACATGTCGGTCTTTATCCGGGTAGTGTCATAGGCTAATCAAAATTGTCTACTAGCTGTCTGTCTGCATGTTTGTTCCTTACACAAATTCTCACCATTTGACCGATTTTGACCAAACTTGGCACACAGGTAGGCCTTGGTCCGGGGAATGCTTGTTCCTTATGCAGAATCCAAGGACCCTGGTTTTATAAGAAGTACAAAAGCCAGTAGGTATGCGGCAACTAAATTCTATTTAATACTTAGAAAAAAGTAATGAGATCCCCAAAAAAACATAAATGTGAAATAGAGGCCAAGTTCCTGCTCCCACAAAGAAACACTCCCTTCCTCAAAAATATCCCCTCCTAAAACCCCCCAAAAACGCCTTACCATTACCTTACTTGGAAGACCTCATAGTTACTTACTAAGAACAGTAAAGACACTTCAACTGACCTTTAAAAACACCAATAAAAATACTTATATCCAGTTACTAAAATATCACTTTCCTCAACCAGGTATATTCTTAAACTTGGCAATGTTTAGTTTTTCTCTAAAGATAATTTCGGCACAAAAAAAAAACATTGCCAAGTTTAAGAATATACCTGGTTGAGGAAAGTGATATTTTAGTAACTGGATATAAGTATTTTTATTGGTGTTTTTAAAGGTCAGTTGAAGTGTCTTTACTGTTCTTAGTAAGTAACTATGAGGTCTTCCAAGTAATGAACTTGGACATTTCTTTCTTGTATCATCTCTTGTATTGGCAAATATTTTTGGTTGAATTAATACACCAACTCATACTACTTTTTTGGAGTGTAGAATGGTAAGGCGTTTTTGGGGGGTTTTAGGAGGGGATATTTTTGAGGAAGGGAGTGTTTCTTTGTGGGAGCAGGAACTTGGCCTCTATTTCACATTTATGTTTTTTTGGGGATGTTATTTAATACTATTGCTTAAGTTATATACTTACTCGACAAGGAACTTCCACCTTCTCAGCGAGAGAGAAGAGGATCCTCAATACGGAGTCGGGGATTCTGATTTCTTCGCTACGATTAAGGCGGACAGTTCGATCCAGAGCCTTCATCACATTGTTCCTGTCGATGAGATAATCCTCGACAAGCCATGTTACAAAGTGCGTCGATTCGAGTGGCTCGAATCCATGAGCAAGTTCTGATATGATTCCTACTAGGCAGATGTCACCGAGCTCTAGAGCTCGGAGGAGAACGAGTAGCAGGCAGTTGCCGACTCCCAGCTCATAGAGCGCTGTCTCTTCTCCGTATTTCGAAGATTTCAGCAACACATCTAAATAGTCCAAAAATTTATTCTCGACGATAGCCTTTATTCTTCCGAGGACTATCTGGCACGGCAGACTTTCCAGAATTGCCTTCTTGTTCATATTCTGAAAAATAAAATAAAATTACTAAAACACAAAAGAAATTGATAACACTGACCAATGGTGGGAAAATTTTTTTACTAAAAATACTTTACTCTTATGTTTTGTAGGGTGCTGAATCTAAATATGATAATTAAAAAGCTCTATCATCTACCATTTATGTACATTTTATTGTTGAATGTATTTATTTAAATTTTAATGTCCATTATAATAATAATGACTGTTGATATAAAATCGAAATAAACTGCATTACATGATTATATAATGATGTAAAGTCATCAATGAGTTCGAGTTATTCTAATTATCAAGAACATCAACAAATAAATTTGAGACATTATTCAAGATGGCTGATGATTCAAAATGGCCTTCAGAATCTGAATGGTTCAGTGTAGCCAAATTTTCTTGAACGAAACTAGGAGGCTAGGAGATTTCCCGTATCAAGACCAACCTTTGGGGCAAGTTTGGTCAAAATCGGTCAAACGGTATAGATTCTTATAAGAAACAAACAGACAAACCGATAGACACGTGATAAATTTTTCAGTAATTCTTAAATTGGATATAAGCTATATATTAAACCTGATGCAAAAATCTGCGCAACTTGCCGAAAACAACTTGCTAAAAAAAAGTCAGACACACAAGAAAATGATACAGATGATCCTGTAAATTTTGATGAAGGATTGGATAAAAACCCAATGTATATTTCATTTTCTAATACACGTACTTCTATACAATACTTGAACGAACCTACTGAATGTATAAATGAATAATCTGTTCTAAGTGAAGACCCCAAAGCTGGCTTAAGTTTATAGAACCCTACGATTTCAACGATTAAACATACTGTAAAGAGGAGATATTGCGGATAGTGATATAAAGCATGGATCATAGTCACAGCTATTTCTAATGAGAGCAATTTCTACAGCACAATCAAAGGGAAAATAGAATAATACCGGGCATTATCCTTCAATCTCACCAGGATTTAGGAAATGCAAGATATTAAAGTTATCTCTGGTATTCTTCCCTATACAGGGATACACGAAGGAAATTCATGCTGGGAATTCCTTGGCTTATGGGAGGAACTTTAGAAGAATATAGTAAAATCCAGGGTGTCAACGATTTAAATCAAAAATGATTTAAATCAGTGATTTAAATCATGATTAAAATCATTTGATTTTTTTAAAAAAATCATTGATTTAAATCAATGATTTCATAAAAAAAAAAAAAAAAAAAAAAAAAAAAAAAAAAAATGATTTAAACCAATTGATTCTATTAAAAAAATTATTATTATATATTTTTTAACTTTAGTTTATTTTTTATCTTAAATCTAACTAGTTCTGCCTTTTTTTCAGCCATTTCAACATTTTGTCTTTATTTTTGTCCCTAGAGCCTACCCTAACTTGACCGTTCTTATCTATTCAAAGTCTGTATCTTTTATGATCCTTTCTTTGTTTTTAATTCTGCAAATAAATCTCCTTTTAACGTTAAGATAAAACAGATTGGCAGGTAGTGAGCGAAGTGAATGCTTTAAATTGGTGGAAGACTTCATCTGCGTTACAATATTGTATTTCCTCAAAAGAACTGTTAATAATAGAGCAGCTTATGATTGGAAAGGCAACTTCTGCAGGGGATGACAGAATGTTTTCAACCCTTGGTTTTGTTCATAGTCAAACGAGAAACTACCTATTTAGATGTGAAAAGGCTGACAAACTGGCATTTTTGTTCAAAGCTTTAAATAAATAATATTACTGTTATTATACGTGATTAAAAGGGAACGGATGGTCATGTAATATAAAATTCAAAATATGTACATATATATTTAACTATTTATAATAAAATATGTAATAAAAAATTGAAAATATTTATTAAACAAATACCATTAACACTATAAAATATTGAAAAGAAAAGCATAAATAATAAGTAGGAACTCTGTTATTATTAATGGAAAGAACAAAAGTCTAGAACAAAATGACTAAAAACTGTTTAGCATATTGAAAAATAAAGCAAAAACAAATATTAGGAATTCATTACAAAAAGGGGAAAAAGTTGAAAATTTCTACAGATGAACATTATTTTGAAATTTTCAAACGTGAAATGTTGCCGGTCTGATCTGAGTATACTTTTGAAGCGTCTGAATTATCCTTCAATATCTACTAAGTCACTGGTGTGTATTTTAAGACTACAATCAACTGCTCTGAAGAGTGGGATTCAACTAAACTGTTAATCGTTTTGCCGCTATGTATATACCCAATAATGTGGATATTTTTCCACCCAGGGTTTTTTTCTGGACTGTCTTTTCACTTTATTTTTAATCGATTCCCAGTATCTCCTTCTAAAACGTGGATTCTCTATTACTCTTGTATGATTCTAATGCTATCCACTAACAACATGCCTATTTCATCTAATATTAACATAGTATATATATAGCCACCTCCTTGGAATTAGAAAAGACACAGTCACCTAGACTCAATGTGTAAAGTTTTATTTCCTTTCTCGGTTTTCTTTTATTTCTTCAATTAAAATTTTTTTTTAAATTTATTTATTTTACTTTAAGAGCTGCACAGCAATTGTGGTCTGCCCTAAACGAATTTATATAAAATATAATAAATAAAATAATAAATTATAAGCCAAGGATCAGTAACAAAGTTAAAAAATAAAGGATATGGAGAATGAATAATAAAATAAAAATAAAGAAAAGAATAATAATAAAAAATGATAAAGAAATATATAAGCAATTAATAAAATAAATAAATACAGAATTAAATGTATAATTTTAATGGTAATAATAAATAGTAACCATAATGATATTTGTAGAGTTGAAATTTTAGGTATATTATCCTGAAATAAGAAACTTTGACTTGGGAGTTATGTGTGGTATAACTATATTTTATTATATGTCTTTGCCGTCTTTAAGTATGTCAGTATGGTATAAATATGTGGGCTCCTATCAGATAACAGTAAGTTGCCTCTTTTAAGGAAGTCTGTTAGTAAGTGTTTTACAGTTAAAAGTACGTTGCATGCCTCACATAGTGGTTTGTCTTGTCTTTTTAAGAGGTACGAAAGGTTGAGTCATGTATGTCCAATCCTGTCGTGTTAGTGTGATGGAGATTCCGGGGCTCTGAATGAAAGGCAGCGTGTAAGTGGTAGCGTATATTGATAGGACAACTGGCCTGGACGGGATGAGTGATAGAGAAGAGTGGAGAGTGACGAGCGTGGAGTCTAGTAGAGAGTCGTGGAGAGTGAGGGGGGCTAGGATTTAGCCCCCCCTAAACAGGCAGGTAGGATTGGGGAATTATGGAGCAATGCAGGTCTCTAGCTGCTGATGTTCAATATTATATGTTCAATATTGCTAGGGTCTGGGTTCCTTTCTTTTCCATGATTTTCCTCACAGTTAGTATTACTTCGTCGCGTCTCGTCCTTAGTTCTCCTGACGAATATGGCTGTATACTGCACTTTATTTTCCTGCGGTGGATATCTTGTGTGCATTCCACGTTGCTTGACATCTATTCAGTATAGTGTGTGTTATTTTTGTTTGTAAGTCTTGTGATGTAAGTAAGTGCTGGTCATGCGGGCGACTAGTTGCAGCAAGTTTTGCTTGTTCGTCTGCTTTTGAAGTCTCTCCAAGGTTCTCATGACCTGGAACCCACACCATTGTGTGTAAGTCTTTTAGTCTCGATAGTTCTTGTAATATATTAACAAGGATCGGGTTGGTGGTGTAGATGTTCTTTAAGGAGAGTAAACAACTTAAGGAGTCTGTACCCAGTATTATGTGTGGTATTGTAGTCTGTACGTTGGACAGGCCCAAATGTATGCCATGCAGCTCTGCTGTATATATACTTGCATCTACTGGGAGGCTGATGTTGTATATACTTTCTCCTAAAACAGCAGCTGCACTCATGCCACTTGCTGTTTTGGACCCATCCGTGTATATTATTGGAGTATTTCCATTAGAACTTGTCAAGTTGTTAAATGAAGCCCTGTAGTAATTTTGAGATGATGCGTCGGATTTTTTAAATTTTGTCATAGTCAAGTCGATTCTTAGGTTGCTTACTCTCAAGGTGGGATTGAGAGGTTTCTGTAAGGATATGTAGGTGTATTGATCAATGTAGCATTTTCTGTGTTTTCGTGGAATCGGATTAGGAGTGGTTTTTGCCTTGGTTGTTCCTGTATATATTTGTTCATGTAAGGGTTGTTTAAAAACGTGTTGACGGAACAGGTGTTCGAAGTTTTCGATCTCACGATAAATTTAAGACATATTATCCAACGTCGATAATCCAATTACGGTTCTCCAGATTCTGAATAAAAGCTACTTATTGGACTCGACCTAAAAGCTCCTGTTGCAAGTCTTATACCTGTGTTATGTATTGTGTCTAATGCTTTTAGTGTTTTCAAACTGGCAGATGAATATGCTATGCAGCCGTAATCCAGCAAATGGTGAAGGCTCTGTAACACTTCAGCATGGTACATTTGTCAGCTCCTCATTTAGTATTGCAAAGAATTCTTAAGAAATTCAGCGATTTATTACATTTGTTAAGAATACTTTTGATATGGGGTCCCCATGTTAGTTTTTGGTCTAATGTCATTCCAAGGAATTTTAATGTGTCGCTGTGTTTAATGTTCGTGTTATTAAGCTTTAAATTTAGTGCTGGGAGGTTGCAAAATAAAAAGAATATTAAAATATGTAGCAAACATATATATTTATAGCAGAATATGTAAAAATATGGAGTTTTGAAGATTTACATCAATACTTAAGATTTACAAATCAGAAAAAATATGTAAATATAATAACATCTTTTCCCTAGCGATTAATATTTCTGTAAAGCTTCATTTCTAAAGTCTTTGTTCTAAAATTTGAAAATTAAGTTAGTTTGAATATATACTGGGGTCGAAATTGTCCTATATTTTGAGACTAGAGTTTCTGTACAGTTAAATTTAATGTCTTTAATCGCTGAAAATTAAAGATTTTCGTCTATTTAAGTCTTTAAATTTACAGAAATTCCAGTCTTAAAATATAGGAAAACTTCAACCCCTGTATATATGATCCGTCAATACTACTGTGCTCCCGAAATTATCCACTTAAGACAAAAAACTTTAGAATAGTTATTTCATTATTTCCATTGTAAATAAACAAATATTTTAGTTACAGGTTACAACTAGGTAATAACCAGCTCTCTATGTAGACTAGATACATTTAAAAAGTTTGATTTCTTTTTTAAATCCATTTTTAGTAAAAAAATCAAAAAAATCCGATTTAAATCAAAAAAATCTGATTTAAATCAAATAAATCCGATTTTTTTGATTTTTTTAAAAAAATCATGATTTTTTTACACCCTGGTAAAATCTGCAATTCTAAGTAACACAAGAAGGTTTTTCTTCAATAAAATATAACACAATATAGTGATACAAACATTCCCTGGGTTACCCTGGTCTGTTCTCTAGTGTCAGATATAAAATATACAGCTATAAATATCTGAATATATATTTGTTTAATAATAATACAGACAAGGCCAGCAGTATTCACCAAAAGATAAGAACACTCAGAAAATAAAAAACATGAGGTTCCCATGTCAACATAAGGCAGCCATAGTAAACCAGAAACAACAAGAATTGCTATGATCCACTAGGCCATTTAAAATTCAAGATTAATCTCAATAAAAGAAGAAAATTATGTTAAATATAACATACTGACCATTCCACAACTAAATCCATCGATTCCTAAAACCTAAAATATACAGGGAGAAAAAAAGAAAACAAAGGAATAGACATCATTTCGAATACTTTGAAAGCGGCTGAGCAATGGTGGCTATTATTGAAACATTTAAATTATTAGAGTTATCTAAAGAAAAATGATTACTTACTCTAATGGTACTTCTTCGAATTCAGAGAAAATAAGTTGAGAGGAACAGACTGAAATGTTAACAGTTACACGCTTTGCTGGAATGAAAGTACAATGGTTCCTACAAGGAGGTTCACTAAGCCATAGATATAGAAAGGATAGATAGGAGCCATAATGCTTGTTTTGAAAGTAGTATTAACCATTCCCAAAATTCTCATGCATTCCAAACGTTATTTTAATATCAAGTTATTTCGGAAATAATTATTTTGCTTCTCTGTAAAATACTTTATTTCATAAATAAAAAATACTGAAATATCAATGATCAAATAGTTATTTCAGAAATAAAGCTTTTAGAAATATGTTGATTTATTTCAAAGAATGATCAAATTTTCAGATAATTATTTCAAGGAATAAATACATTAGTTATCTGATGAAGATTGTTTTAATTAACTATGAAATAACATTTAATGAATTTCTATTATTTCGGAAATAATTATTTCATGAAATAACGATTTAATTTATTTGAGATACAAATTATTCCAGTAGTGCCCAGGTCTAGTCTGTAGCGCCTGGGGAACTGCTCCTCCGGACTAATATATTAGTCCGTAGCTGCCTGGGTTGATTTCCTTATGCCTTTATAATTAGCGCGCTGTGATGTAAAATGTCAAAAACGTCAGATACGTTTGCTAAATAATAATAATGAACGAGTTTATGGAGACAGAATGAAGTATTTATATTTTTTAAATCACCTTATTAGATTATTTTTTTAAAATCTACAATGTTTGTTTATAATTACAATTTGCAACCTGTCGCATTTTGCGCATACGTGCTACGCGTTTACGCTCGCTTCGCTTGCTTAAGAAGCAATCGGGGGTCTTTAAGACGGGTTAGGAGCTCCTTAAAATGTACAATGGTTTTCAATAAATAATTTATTAACATTTCAAATTCTCAATTTTACATCCCTGCGCCTGCACATGTTTACAAATGTCGTGGTTTAAGCTTTCTTTCCAGTCCTGCATAACAGTGAACTTAAGTGCTTGATAACTTTTTTCGGTACTTACGTATTAGCGTCAATGCAGATTAAAGAGGTGGGTCTCGTTCAGAGATCTGGATCATGGATAAGGTATTTCTATTGGTCAATTCCTTTCAGGAATTCCATTGGCTATTGTGTTCCCTTTGTCTTTATAGCAGCCTCTACACGGTGAGTAATAATGACATTATCAGTAATGTCATTACTATTCAACTCTCGTCATTCCATATCATCATTACAATGTACACCTTACACCGTCATTCCACGGATCATTTTTAATGTCATTACTTTTCTTCAGTATGCATTGTGATCTCCGTGACAGAAGCGTTTTGTTAATAATGGATCCTCGCAAAGTCGCCTGTGTAGCTATAATTGCGACACTAGCCACAAAAAAATATGTGAAACGTTCGTAAAGGCCTTAACATGACACATATCCTTCAATCGGGGCGTTTCCAAGTGTTCTGGAACCGAGGTTATGCGCAAAAAAGGTTACATTTTATTTTTATTTGGATAACCATTTTTCGCAAGTACCTTTAGAGATAATACAATAGTCATTTGTATGGTTAGAAAAAGGAGTCTTTCTTCTTTTGAAAGATTTCAATGACGTAAAAATCGGATTATCTCAAGGGGAGATATTGAATTTCAAAACGTCACATTACTTTTTCGCTTACAAATTTTTATTCTCTTCCAGACTGGGAAAAATCATTATTTTTTGTTTCAATATTATTCACCACATTAGGGTTTCTTGGGGTGCTGATTTTAAATCTGCTATTATTTTTGGTGTAAAAAAATGTATAATACTACTTTGCTTGAAAACGTAAGCATATTTTTGAATATATTTGACGAAATATAAATTATAGTTTAACGATTATATTTTCTTCTAATCTACTCTAGAAGACAAATGAATTGGTAAAAGAATCACGTCAACATTATTTTCTAAAGTCGATATAAAAAATAAAGCACTTTCAACCTATTTTATATCGTCGATACAAATGCAAAGTAACGAATGTGAAAAGTTGTTGGTACCTTATAGATATATATTTTATTCAATGATATATTTTAATTAGACTTATTGCGGATTCGTTACTTTTATATGTATGTATGTATGTATATATATATATATATATATATATATATATATATATATATATATATATATTTATATATTTATAGTTTAACCATTACACCTGTTTCACCTAGTTACAGCAGGAGATAGACTGAGTAATGACGGATTAATGATGTAGCGCTCCCTACACCATCATTACTAATGACAGTATCCCCTCCACTTTCAGTAATGATGAAGCCGAGATGAGAAAATCCGGATTCACATCATTACTGTTCGTCATTCCTACTTTGTCCACCTTACACTATCATTATTACTGTCATTTTGATAAGGTAATGTCATTATTACTGACCGTGTAGGGGCCGCATATAACACAATTCATTTGTGCATTGGTAACCCATACAATTGTTGTACTTACTAGTTGCACCGATCTCGAGAAGATCCCGGCTCCCAGTCAGTGATTCGGATCAGGCAAAGTGGCGACCATTTATAGCACCAAAATCATTTATTAATATTATCAACGAGTTGGATTGACTAGAGTTTCGATATAACCTTGAGCGAGCGGAAACGCATAGCAATTATGGCATTAAAAGAAGGTCTACTGGTTTCTTAGGTTATAACATTCCTGGGTTATAAAATAAGCAATTATGTTAATTGCATAATTGCTATGCGTTTCCGCTTGCTCAAGGTTATATCAAAACTCTAGTTAATCCAACTCGTTGGTAATATAGATCACTGGTTTTTCGGTGGTCTTCATAATGACCTCAACATCACTTTCGTTCAAGAACTAGCAAAATCCCGTTTCTTAACCTTTCATTCCAAATTGTCTTTCCATCCCAATCCAAGAGCACAAACTCTTTCCTCCCAATCCCACCCCCCCACCCAAAAAAAACAAAAAAAAAAACGCCTAGAAGGATCAAGAGACATGGCTTCGTGATCAATTAACTGACTAAAAACAAAACATTATTCCAAAGTAGGAAGTACCAATATTGATTGGCTCCTTCGAAAAGTGTTATTATCATTATTTCTAATTCAATTGTTTCTTTTTATTTACTTGTTTTTATTGAGTTATTTTTATTTATTTATTTTTTACTTATTTTGTCGGTTTTATTAATCAATTTCTGTATATACTATAATAATTATAGTATATAATTTATATAGTATAATAAATTTATAATTTATTTATATGTTTGCTCGCAATTGAAATTATTTCAATTGCGAGCAAACATAACCAATGTACTTTAAATTGTACAGATGTTAAATAAACGTATTAATTATTATTATTTAAATTTTAAAGTCCATTTAATATTAACACAGAATTTTAGGACGGGCTATCTATAGGTTACCACCCTTTTCTAAGCAGGATAGGGCTGATGCCTTTTCTTTTTTTGAAAGAAAAGCCATCATCCCTAATGGGAATCGAACCCACGACCCTTGGCACAGAGTGTTAAGTGCTCACGCCTTAACGCTCACAGCCACCGAGCCTCCACGTATTAATTTAAAAAAATCATGATCCGGACCCCTGTACGAGAGCCACTTCTCGAGATCGGTGTAACTAGTTCGTAAGTATCGCTTTGAATACAATACATTTCTTTTATAATAAATATTGCATATTATTGAACATCAACAAATCATTTGAAAATATTTCAACATTTTTTGGAATCTTTTTTTCCACATATTAGATGCACCATTTCATTTACTTATTAAGGTTGTAATTAAATTATATACTTTATCAAAAGGCACCGTAATATTTATGAAAGGAGTCATATGAATCAAATATGAAGTAGTCACTTCATTTAAATTTAATACAGCCATTCCTAATTGAACTTGTGAAACAACTGGATAGATTGGTTGGTCTTCTGCTTTATGAGGGGGGGGGACACTTATTCTGTCTTTAAAAAGATAAATTTTTCATAAAACAGTAGGGAAATCATTATAAGGAGGGCTGCAGCCCCCTTATATACGCCTATGTTATAGTGACTTAACTATTAATAAAAGGGGTTTGATGGTCTCAAAATCAGAAAACTAAGTAGGTACAATATTCTGTTATAAAGCCACACATGGGCGTATATAAGGGGGGGGGCTGCAGCCCCCCCCCCCCCCAAATTTTGATTTGATCGGTAAAAATTTCATAAAACCCTTAAAAATATATTAAATAAGATCATTTAGTTCATAAAACATATTCTATTTAGGGTGTAATAGCGTTTAAGTTGGCTAAAACCCTTCCAAGATCTAAATTGATAGTACTCCATACACCGGAAATTGTCTCAGCCCCCTCCCCCCGAAATTTTCTCAGCCCCCTCCGAAATTATTTTCTATATACGCCCATGAAGCCACATAACTGAAATTAGAAGAAAATTCTAGTTAAAATAATATAGGAGTAATCTTTGGAAAAACTTACTTGTAGAATGAAAGGTTCGGCTTCCTATTTGGTCCAGAGGATGCATTATCAAGTCAACAAGTCAACATTGTAATCGTCTGTGCTCATCCACAATTCACTATAAAGTTATTTGATGCACTTTCTTGAGAGAAAACAGAAAGAGTCTAGGTCACACTGGCATCTCCGCCGTTGGTTTACTTGAGGCTTCAACTTTTTTCGAAGACCACATTAACAGGGATTCCGCGCATGCGCATAACTTCTTTGCATTTCTATTGGAGGATTGCGATGAGCAATTCTATTGGTTCTTGCTGGGAGAAAAGTAACCTTCAACAGTGAATTAGCGTTTGTTTGTGAAAAAGCTCTGTTTATGTTAGTGAGAAAAAATGGGTCATTTAAAATTAGTTCCTGACAAAGAAAAAGCGATTGGGTTCTTACTCGCAAAAATTAATAGAATTCTATTAATTTTAGCGAGTTGGATAGACTAGAGTTTTGATATCTTCTTGAGCCAGCGAAGTGAGCGGAAACGCATAGCATGTATGCCCATAATTCTAAATAAATGTAAAATATCCGAAAAGAGAGAGAGAGAGAGAAAGAATAAAAAATATGTGTGCAACTTTAATGTTTAATAACTTTTTTCGTAGTTGAGAGAATTGATTTTGATAATATTAACCTTTTTATTAATAAATATTGCTTGCCATTATCTAATGTGGTTTATAACCGTAGATAACGAGTCAAGTAGTAATAGATAACCAGCCAAGAACTTGTAAGCTAATCAGTAAGCTTATCAGCGAGTACGAGTAACTGTTATAAATCACTACTGCTAATTCAAAAGTAACTGGATGTGGTCTTCGCAAAAACACCCCTTTTTTTCTATTACACTCCCTCCCCTCCCTTCTTACTCAATGGTTTAAATATCATTTAGAATTCAACTCATCTCATTTTAAACCTTTTTATATCAATTTGATCAAAATAAAATTTACATTCACTTGGAGTTTTATTAATACCTAGTTATGCATTCATTAAATCTTACTTTTTTCCTATTTAAAAGTCTTTCTCAATAAATGTTATTAGTTATTAATAATCATTATTTAATAGGAAATTAATCAGGCTACATTAATATACTAGGATGGATATACATTATTGTATCTGGGTTTCCATTTATTTCACGGGCGTATATAGAAAATAATTTCGGAGGTGGCTGGGAAAGTTTTTTGGGGGGGGGGGGGGCTGAGACCATTTCCGGTACATGGAATACTAACAATTTAGATCTTGGAAGAGTTTAAGCCAACTTAAACGCTATTACACCCAAAATAGAATATGTTTTATGAACTAAATGATCTTATTTAATTTATTTTTAAGGGTTTTATGAATTTTTTACCGATCAAATACAAATTTCGGGGGGGGGGGCTGCAGCCCCCTCAGCCCCCCTTATATACGCCCAAGATTTATTTAAAAAAAAAACAAAAACAAAAAAAAAACGAAATATTACAGTGCCCACTAGAAATATTAGTACCCACTAAATAAATTGATATGTGTTGGTGTAAGGTTTTAGGGTAAGAAGGTTATAAATAAGTTTATTCAAGATGTCGCTTTCTGTTGATTTTGTTGGTATGTATAAGGTTGTTTGTGAATTAGGTAGCTTACGTCCTTTTTTTCTTAATGGCCTCATTATTTTGTGCTATCGTTTGCATTAATGTATTCAATAAATAGTTTTCTAACTATACGTGACTGGAAGATTGTTTTTGGGTATATCCCAATTACCTTTTTTGAACCCCTTATTGTATTTATTTTAAAACAATGTAAACAAAGAGTGAATTTTATCTTATACACAAATAACCTAATACGTTAACTGTCAAAAATATAATTGAGGACATATGTTTTTATTGAAAAATGAATTTGCGTGAACGAAGTAAAAAGTCGACTCGCAGAAACTGTATCATCTTAGCGGGGTTCCGTTCTTATCCCTAGTCTCATTTTGAACGAATAAAATAGAAACAGTTATTATTTTGGTTCAACCTTTCTTGATTTATGATCTTACCTGGATGGATCGGCCAACCCCAGATAGGCAGTTCAAAACAGTCACAAGGTCTTCGAATCTCTCTCTTGGAAAGCTATATTTCTATCAATGAATTGTTTTTCTTATTTTGCTTAACCTGTTTTATTTTCAAATACATTATCCAACTATAAGCAATTAAAAAATGATAACGAATAAAAACAGGCAAAAAGAACCGTCCGAATAAACGAAATCAATTACTTTAAAGTTTTAAGCACTTATTTCTTCGATTGACATCGCCTAATCAAAACTTTCTTCAGAACCTTTTTTGTAGAGCATTCATTAAGCTTTCGAATGGTAACCTTCCGCTTACCAAGATTTTCAGCCGTTTTCGAGATATAAAGGAAAGTATACATAGTTCCCAAAACTTTTCATGCCAATAAAATATTTTATTCTAACCCTTCCTTAACTCCAAATGTAAACAAAATTTCAACATATCATGGAATTGAAACATGCTCAAAATGTTTCAACTGAATCCCATGTTTCTAAGTACCCAAACCAAAAACGTTATTCAACAACTATTTTTCCAATTTTCTCGAAAACGGTTAAAGCTATCACCTTAAAAATGGTTTCATTCGTTTTTCTAGGCAAATAAGCCTATACAACGAGTACTTGCAAGCTTATGAAGTAAGCGCGACGATTTTTTCCGAAAACCATGTTTTGGTGGGCGGATTCTGTTGGTTAATGGACTTGACCTTTCAAATTAGACGAATGATTTTTGTACCAAATTTCATAAAAAAACGGACCATTATTCAAGGTGCTAGACCGCGAACAGACAAATATATATATAAAAATATATACATGCACATGTGTATATATACAGGGGGTCATTCCGTGTCAAATCAACACAGTGATTTTTTTTTACCATCTTAGATTTAAATGAAATTTAGTTAGGAGGTAGCCTTTGTATAGACTAAGAAAAATACTAAAAATTATTGAAAAATATCAACTGGTTTGGAAGTTACAGCTATGTAAAATTTCAAAAATTGTCAAAAAATGCCGGTACCTGAGATTTTTGAATTGCTATTGTGGCTATTATATTTAAACTAGAGACTGTGAGGGGTGTTATTTTAAAGCTATTTGAAAGAACTTTCTTATGACATGCAACACCATATAGGGAAGGAGGGAAAAAAAATTGTCAAATTCAAAAACAAAATTTTATTTGTCTATATCTCAAAATGCGTATTTTTAAAAATTTTATATGTTTTTCTAAGTGTATTTGAGAACTTATTCCTAAAGTTTTATGATGGGATTCCAATGGGTTAACCATTTATTAATTTTTTTGTTTTTTTTTAAGATGCTAATATTGTGGACGATAATCATAAATGTATATGTTAAGTACTTGCAATTGCAATACAACTTTTAATCTCCTTAAAATGTTTAAAAATAATCTTTTTTTTATTAAATAAAATAGGTTGATTAATAAGAAATTATAATTATAATAGTAAAAGCACTTTTATTAAAATTAGAATAAATCAGTACTAAATTAAACTTATATTATCATTACATTTTCTAATGATGTAATGGAAGGCCCGGTGGCGATGAGTGTCAAGGTGTGAGCATTTAACACTCTGAGCCAAGGGTCGTGGGTTCGATACCCATGATGGTGGCTTTTCTTTATAAAAAAGAAAAGGCATCAGGCCTATCCTGGCTAGAAAAGGGTGGTAACCTATAGATAACCCATCCTAAAATTCTTGGTTAATAATAATGGATGTTAAAATTTAAATAAATAAACATTGCCTAATTACAAACCTTAAACAAAATTTTACTCGCCTTCATCAACTAAACTACTTTGAGGAGATGAAAAGTAATGCTGAGTAGCTTATGTCATATCCTGCAAAGCTTCATTTGACATTTGAGTATCATTTTCTGTGTTTAAACTCTTCCAGTTGGTGTAATGGGATTAAATTTATACAATAGATCATTATTTATTTAAATTTTGAGTGTCTATTATAATTAACTGGCATCCCAAGAACATCAGGTTTCCGTGGAAATGAAAAATATGGGGAAGGTCCAGCAGGGTGCAAGAATGTGGCCTTAATTTCATCTTCATTTTTATACAAAACATATGCCACCACCATTTAGTGTCGTATGCAGCACTTACGTTACCTCTTACATCCTTTATTAATAGTTTTTCTAATTATCTTGTAGTAGACACAGTTTCATAGCTATGATCAAAAGAAAATACATTACTTTGATTTTTGTTTAAGGTTTGTTATTAGGCAATGTTTATTTATTTAAATTTTAACATCCATTATTATTAACTAAGAATTTTAGGATGGGTTATCTATAGGTTACCACCCTTTTCTAGCCAGGATAGGCCTGATGCCTTTTCTTTTTAGCACTTTCCTCCGAAGGAAAGTAGCTATTGAACTTGGACTCATGACGGAATTTTTGAAAAACTTCTTCAAATCTTTATCGATCCTACCTAGTAGACACCGAAAATGACCCCCGTTAAAATTTAGCAAACGATTGAACGAGTTTGTTAACCACCAAAGACGGTCCACCATAAGGGGGGGGGGGTTTACCCCGAACCCAAAACACTAATTTGACCATGTCAGCCGTAATATTTGTTTTATTTCAACGAATTCGTAGTGGTAATATAGAGAGAAAAGTGAGATATAAAAATGAACTAAATCGGTTCATTAGGAGAGGGGGCTTACTCAGGACCCACAATACCAATTCGCCACTACCAGCCGTGGTTTTTGGTATATTTCGACGAAACTCGGTATTCGTAGTGTTAATCAACAGGTAAATATGTGTTGTAAAAATAAACTAAATCGGTTCTTTAGGAGGGGGGGGGGTTTACTCCGGACCCAAATTACTAATATACTCATACCGGTCGTAATTTCTGCTGTATTGTAACGAAACGCGGTATACGTCGTGGGTAACTCATGAGAAAGAAGTGTTGTAAAAATGAGCTGAATCAGTCAATCGGAAAGGGGTGGTTTACTTTGTAATATATTTCAATAGAAAAGCCCGCCAGACGTAGGTTCACAAAGCCGCCGCAAGGAGCGCTTTCTACCACTAGAGGGACTGTATCCTGTTCCTGCGTTAGATCAAGATACGATAATATGAGGTTTTTTGTATTTATTACGTAGTGTAGTAGGTACCATGTGTAAACATAACTCTGGAAGCAAATTAATAATTGATCAGTTACTCATTACAAAATTAAAAGAGAACTATTCACGTTTTTATTTTATTTATGTAGGATATTTTAAGCAAATTGTTCTGGAAAGCAGTCTACACTACCCAAATTCTGAGGAAAGTGCTTAGTTATGCAGCTCCTGTGTGACGGACTTTTTATAAAGAAAAGCCACCATCGTGGGTATCGAACCTAAGACATCATTAGAAAATGTAATGATAATATAAGTTTAATTTAGTACTGATTTATTCTAATTTTAATAAAAGTGCTTTTACTATTATAATTATAATTTCTTATTAATCAACCTATTTTATTTAATAAGAAAAAGATTATTTTTAAACATTTTAAGGAGATTAAAAGTTGTATTGCAATTGCAAGTACGTAACATATACATATATGATCTTGTTTTCTATATCGTCCACAATATTACCGACTTAAAAAAAACAAAAAAATTAATAAATGGTTAACCCATTGGAATCCCATCATAAAACTTTAGGAATAAGTTCTCAAATACACTTAGAAAAACATATAACATTTTGAAAATTTTTAAAAATACGCATTTTGAGATATACACAAATAAAATTTTGTTTTTGAATTTGAGAAATTTTTTTCCCTCCTACCCTATATGGTGGTGCATATCATAACAAAGTTCTTTCAAAGGGCTTTAAAATAACACCCCTCCCAGCTCTCTAGTTTAAATATAAGAGCTATAATAGCAATTCAAACATCTCAGGTACCGGAATTTTTTCACAATTTTTGAAATTTTACATAGCTGTAACTTCCAAATCAGTTGATATTTTTCAATAATATTTGGTATTTCTCTTAGTCTATACAAAGGCTACCTCCTCACCAAATTTCATCAATTTCTGAGATAGTGAGGTTGAAAATGTTTGTTTTTTGTGTTGATTTGACCTGGAATGACCCCAGGGTGTCTCAAATAAGACGGCTCAAACTAATGTTGCGGCCAAACGGTTGATTTAAGAAAACAATGTCAGAGGAAAAAGTTGTAGGGCTTGGCCTAAGCTTTCTAAATATGTCAACTATTTAACATGCTGGTTGCACATGTGCGCTCGGCGCTAGATGAAATGTTGAGGTTTGCAGATGACCCCTACTATGCACATAATTTTGAAGGGAATTAAAAAACAAAACCTTTGCCGCAAACCGCACTTCGATATCTTTAAAATCAAATGAGTTTTGTGCGATTCAAATTTTAATATTTTAAATTAAAACGATTTTTTGTAGGCACTCACATAGGTCGGTTATGAATGTGTGATACATGACTTTGAGGTATTTTCTCCTCACCTTTCTGAAAAAAATATGGCCGATCCTCTAGAAGGATTATTTTCCCTAATAACTTCAATAAAACTGAAAATAAGGCATATTTTTTAAGTATTTAGTCTGATTTTTCGTTTGGGACGTTCAATTTAAGAAATAACCCTATTTCATTGATAGATTAAATAATAAATTGTAAAGAAAGCTCTTATCTTGTAGTTTCAAAGCATCCATTTTACTGTATTTTTATTTCTTCAAAAATGAATAGTGTCTTAAAGGACGCCACCTTCAACATTCAGACACCTTCGAAGTCTGGAACTTATGCTGTCAACTGCTCCCAATACTTGTTCCTCCAATATGGCTCTGGAGGCTTCAGCAATCACTCCTTGCATTTGGTCTTGTGTACTAGGCGAATTAGTGTAGGGGTCATTCCAAGCCAAATCATCCAGGGGTCGACACCCAAGGTTGTCAGATTTTGATGAAACTTGGTGGGTATATTCTAGTAATGGACATGAGTAAAAGTACCAAATTTTATGTTGTTATGTTCATTAGTTTCTGAAATGGAGCACTTTAAAAATTCTTAAAAATGTGCAAAATATCATTGATCTTACATCTGGCAACAATCTATACTTTTACAACTTTTGCTATAACACTGTTAATTTTAATGATAGGGAGTTAATTTATTTTTAATTTGTTCAGCATTAAATTGTGAACGGAAATATATTGCTATATATAAGATTTAGAGCCAAAGAAATAGTTTAAAAAATTTCTAAATAGCAAAATTGAGATTGATTCGAACATTGATATGCATCCATAAATTGCTGAATGACATGAGTCTACCTCCAAGAGCACCTAAACCTATTATATCACCAAAAACTAGATTAAAAATGCAACAAATTGGTGTAATAAAACTAGTGGGCTTTTGAGGTTTTAATAATTTAAGAGTTGATCAAAGTTATACTATTAAAAAGTACATAAATCCGCTCTTAGACTATCTCCATTAACTCTGAAAATACCCCAATAATACATAGAAAAGTACCATTACAATTTTTCTGGCTATTTACTAACTAAAAACACTATTCTTCTTATTGTAGGGCTTAAATTAGAGTTTTATAATTAAAAAAAAGAGAGCTTGAAAAAAGAAAATCACTTTATGTTAGAAATAATGTCTGCACCAGGATTAATTAAGAAAAGTCAGATTTGGATAGTAATATTCATTTGACAGAGAGGACATATTCACACAACGGGGGGGGGGGGACATAACAGATAGGGGCCGCCAAGTATCCTTCCACACATAATACTGGCTGTTCGTTACATCCTACAGTAATTTTTAGTAGAACCTCTAATCGACTCAAAGAGACTCCTTTCTGTTTTATATCTGACGAAGTCATGACGTTCCATTTGTATATTGCAGTCAGCAAAAGACGATGGATTTTATTAAAACTCAATTTCCACACATCAACAAGGTAGAGCATTTTACAGATGGATGTAGTGCCCAATACAAACATTTTAAGAGCACGATGAATTTGTGTCGTCACAAAACAGACTTCCAGATGGATGGTTGTTGGTCTGTCCTTGCTACAAGTCATGGGAAAACAGTTTGTAATGGAATTGGTGGAACTGTAAAAAAAAAACAGTTAGTAAGAAAAATCTCCAGAGTATTTACTAATCACATAAATTACAAATGCCACCAAATGTATTTGTATTTTAGTGGTCTGCTTTCTAAGATATCCTTCTTTTTTTTAAGTGAAGTAGAAATTCAAAACATTAGAATTAAACTTTAAGAAAGATTTTCAAGTGGGAAAACATTACAGGGATAAGACGTTTCCATTTTTTCAGTCCACTATCAACTGATACAATAATAGCTAAACGCACGGGACTTTATTTTATGTCTGATTGAAACTCCAGGAATAACATCTCATACAGGTCGTCTAAATAAAATTACAAAATCTAAAAAAGATTGATGACACCTGCTATATACATTCAACAGGGGTTGTTAAAAACCGTATTTCAACTTATGGTAGTTCTGGGAAATGTATGACAAGCTTAAGCTATGCAATTTTAGTATTAAGTGTAATATTTTAGTATTATAATTAAGATGTGCCTTGTAGAAATTATATGTATTTGTTTTCATTTATTTTATCGAATAGACATAACGTACTATTCACTACAAAAGCAGTTTCACATTTATAATTGTACATCATTTTGAGTTAGTATAAACAGCACATGTTGAAATGAAATATTGACAGGGAAATTTAAATCTATAAAATCCATTGTCTTTTGCTGAACGCAATATACAAATGGAACGTCATGACTTCTTCAGATATAAAACAGAAAGGAGTCTCTTTGAGTCGATTAGAGGTTCTACTAAAAATTACTGTAGGATGTAACGAACAGCCAGTATTATGTGTGGAAGGATACTTGGCGGCCCCTATCTGTTATGTCCCCCCCCCCCCCCCCCCCCCCCCCGTTGTGTGAATATGTCCTCTCTGTCAAATGAATATTACTATCCAAATCTGACTTTTCTTAATTAATCCTGGTGCAGACATTATTTCTAACATAAAGTGATTTTCTTTTTTCAAGCTCTCTTTTTTTTTAATTATAAAACTCTAATTTAAGCCCTACAATAAGAAGAATAGTGTTTTTAGTTAGTAAATAGCCAGAAAAATTGTAATGGTTCTTTTCTATGTATTATTGGGGTATTTTCAGAGTTAATGGAGATAGTCTAATAGCGGATTTATGTACTTTTTAATAGTATAACTTTGATCAACTCTTAAATTATTAAAACCTCAAAAGCCCACTAGTTTTATTACACCAATTTGTTGCATTTTTAATCTAGTTTTTGGTGATATAATAGGTTTAGGTGTTCTTGGAGGTAGACTCATGTTATTCAGCAATTTATGGATGCATATCAATGTTCGAATCAATTTCAATTTTGCTATTTAGACATTTTTTAAACTATTTCTAAGGCTCTAAATCTTATATATAGCAATATATTTCCGTTCACAATTTAATGCTGAACAAATTAAAAAAAAATTAACTCCCTATCATTAAAATTAACAGTGTTATAGCAAAAGTTGTAAAAGTAAAGATGGTTGCCAGATGTACGATCAATGATATTTTGCAAATTTTTAATGATTTTTAAAGTGCTCCATTTCAGAAACTAATAAACATAACAACATAAAAGTTGGTACTTTTACTCACGTCCATTACTAGAATATACCCACCAAGTTTCATCAAAATCTGATAACCTTGGGTGTCGAAATGCATTTTGGCTGGATGATTTGGCTTGGAATGTCTCGTAGACCATATTTTTAAGTGTAAGGAAGAAGACCATCACAGTGAGTTAAGGTGATCTAGGTGGCCAAGAAATAGGGCCATCCCTGCCAATCCAATGGTTCCCAAATATGGAGTTTACAGTATTCCTAGCTTCTCGGGAATAATGGGCTGGACAACTATCATGCTGGAACCAAATGGTACGCCTTGTTTCTAGTGGTAAGTTCTCCATGAGCTCTGGAAATCGATCCAAGATAAAAGTACTGTAAGCATTACTGGTTGGAAGCAGGGACCTTCCAAAAAATATGGGCCAATACTTTTACTGCCCAGAATCCCGCACCAGACGTTTACTGACCACCGATACTGGTGGTCTAGCTGCCTTATCCAGTGAGGGTTATTCGTGGACCAATAATGTGAGTTATGCCTGTTCAAGGACCCATCACTTACAAATGTGGCTTCATCGCTGAAGGGAACATTCCTCACAAATACCCCGTTTTGCCGTTGGATTGGCAGGGATGGGTCTATTTCTTGGCCACCTAGATCACCTGAACTCACTGCGATGGTCTTCTTCCTAAGAGGTTCACTAATATGGTCTACTGTAATCCGCCTAGTACACAAGCCAAATGCAAGGAAGAATTGCTGAAGCCTCCAGAGCTGTATTGAAGGAACATGTATTGAGAGCAGGTGACAGCAAACATTCCAGAATTCAAAGGTGTCTGGATGTTGAAGGTGGCATCTCCAAAGACACTATTCATTTTTGAAGAAATAAAAATACAGTAAAATGGATGCTTTGAAACTACAAGATAAGAGCTTTCTTTACAATTTATTATTTAATCTATCAATGAAATAGGGTTATTTCTTAAATTGAACGTCCCAAACGAAAAATCAGACTAAATACTTAAAAAATATGCCTTATTTTCAGTTTTATTGAAGTTATTAGGGAAAATAATCCTTCTAGAGGATCGGCCATATTTTTTTCAGAAAGGTGAGGAGAAAATACCTCAAAGTCATGTATCACACATTCATAACCGACCTATGTGAGTGCCTACAAAAAATCGTTTTAATTTAAAATATTAAAATTTGAATCGCACGAAACTCATTTGATTTTAAAGATATCGAAGTGCGGTTTGCGGCAAAGGTTTTTAATTCCCTTTAAAATGATGTGCATAGTAGGGGTCATCTGCAAACCTCAACATTTCATCTAGCGCCGAGCGCTCATGCGCAGTCAAAACGTTAAATGATTGACATATTTAGAAAGCTTAGGCCATGCCCTACAACTTTTTTTTCTGACATTTTCTTCTCAGATCAACCGTTTGGCCGCAAAATTAGTTTGAGCCGTCTTATTTGGGACACCCTGCATACATATATATATATTTATTTATATATACATATTACAAATTTGAACCACTGTTATTTTCGTTCTCTAGGGGTTCCGAAACGCAAAATGTTCTAGTCGGCACTTCTGGATTGTGTCATGAGGTCAACCATAGCGGGGTTCCTCCCTATGGAGGGAGGGAGGAACCGTGCTAAAAAGACCCAAAAAGTGTTGTTTTAGACTTTTTCAGGCAATTTTTTAATTTTTTTTCCTCTTACATCAAGGAATATTATAAAAAAAGAATTAGCAAAATTGATTCAGTTGCTCTCGAGATTTGCGCTTAGCAACACGTTTAGCGATTCATTTAATAATAATAGATTTTTGGAGGACTCATAGATAATCATTTGCATTTGAGCATTTTATGTGATGCCTCAAGGAGAGGCGATAGATACCTAGCAGGTTCACATTCCTTGTAAATTGTCTTCGTTTTGGCTGTCCCGATCTTATGCAGCAACCATGGAGTTCTGGACTCCTAATAGGGTCCTAACGAGTAATTCCATCCTTTCAGCAGAGCTTCGGCCTCCCACGCCTTCTGCTTCCATGGAGCACATCTTCCATTGTCTTCCTTGGCAGTTCTGCTGGATCCATTCGAGCCAAATGGCCGGCCCATCTGAGTCTTCCCACGTGGATGAAATGGACAACATTTTTTTCCTTATTAGCCTCATACACCTCCAGGTTAGTCCTTCTTCTCCATGTCCGGCCATCGCATACTCACCCCAAAATGGATCGCAGTATCCTTCTTTCGTGAATTAGGAGTGCCTGCTCATCCATTTTGGAAATGGTCCACGTCTCTGAGCCGTATGTCAACACTGGTCCTATGAGGGTTTTATAAACCAGCATTTTTGTTGACCTATTTATTACCCTACTCCTGAGAAGACTCCTGAGGCCAAAAAAACAGCGAGTGGATTTAATAATCCTAGTTCTTATCTCGTCTGTTATGCTATTGGCTATGTTTATATTGCAGCCAAGGTATGTAAATTCTTTTACTCTCTCAAAAGAGTAGGAGCCAAATTTTACATTTTCCCCTGGCTGTGCTTCCTGCCCCATTGCCATGAATTTGTTGTTGGTTTGTTATTCAGAGTTAATAAAACTAGCTATTTCTCCTTAAAAGCCCCATTAATAAAGTTTGGTCAAGATGGCATCTCTATTGATGGTAGTGTAGGCTTTGTCCACAGTAGAATCTATAAGAAAGCACACATTTTGTCAAAAGTATATAAACCGTGCAAACTAGTGTTATTTTTGTTTATCTTAATTGTCCCATATATTTACACTTTTTACGTTATCAGTAAAAATCTCTTTCAAATAGTTAAATATAACTAAATCATTTGAAAATAATTCTCTTTATTTTTCAGGTCTTGAGGAGAAATATATGCAAGTGAAGGAGGAGCCTGGAATCGACATACCTATGGAAATTGGAGAAGTCGAAGGTACCATAATAAATTTGTATCGTCATCTTTAGTTGGTGATATTCATTCAGCACGTACTTAGCAATACTTACTACTTACTTACTTAGCATTACTTACTTACCCTTAAAATGCAATAAACTGGGGCTATCATCCTCCAGGGAGTGCACTGTAGCCGAAATGTCCTATTGTGCTGCCCGTTGCTGTCTACCCAATCCGGTGTTCTTTCAATAACCCTGAAGATTATTGCCCGAGGTGTTTCAATAATTAAGGGAGTTAGGCCTATGAGCTGTGATCATGGCCATCAGCAAGAAAATGGGGGCTTCTCTACATGCCATAGGGGAAAAACTGCTATTTTCTGTTGAACCTGAGCTGACAGAGCACTAAGGTTCATCAACACCTGGTCACCTGTATACAGTATCATCACCAAGCTATGGATGGGGAATACTGTCTTAAGTCTTACTAAACTAAAATTTGGTTATTTTGCTTGCTCTGTAAAAACTGTATGCTCTTGCGAAATTCTGTATTTGTTTTTATTTGAGACATGGCTTTTAAAATGCCTTTTTAGCGCCGACATCCAGGGTGCAGTAACATCAGCATATATTTTGATTTATTGTCGTAGATATACCAAACCTTAGAACTGGTGGTATTGACATTCAACCTTCAAAGACAACCTTCCAAAACTATAGCTATTCAAAATTGAGCGAACTCCAAGAATGGACTTTTCAACAACATCATGGAGATATTAGATATTTGTACACATTTTGAAGAGTTGGAATATAATTGAATCACGTTTAAATTAAGTCTTTATTAACTTACAAATTTGCTAATGTTTCTTTGCCTCTATCCTGGCTAGAAAAGGGTAACCTGTAGATAACCCATCCCAAAAATCTGAGTTATGTATAAGTCGATGATAATATTTAAATAAATAAATGTTTGTTTCGGAATGCTCTTCAGGTAAAGGTGCTCCGAGCTATGTTTGTCATCACTGCCAGGAGAGTTTTTTCATCTTCAAACACCTCAAATCTCACATCAAGATTTGTTTCTCCTTGCAAAATCCGCGTAAGTTATTCAAAGGAAATATTTATGAAAATATATTTTTATATATATTAAAAGGTATGAATGTATTGCTAACTCACCAATCTCCGTATTATAATAATAGTGCTAATGACTCTAGCAGTTGGAGCACGCAATAATATGAAAGAAAAAAACAGATAGCTATTGATGAGACAAGGAGTGAAGAAACATTTTGCTAAATGAAAACATCATATTTTTGGAAAAATCTATATTTTGAACTAGTTATGGGCGATTCTCGAATATGAATCGATCTTTTGAATCGATTCAAATCTAAATGAAAAGATCTACGAGTTTAGATCGATTTAAAAGATCGATCTTCTAGGCTCAGAATATCGATCTTACAATATGGATTGATCTTCGATATGGATCATTTCACGATTACCTAGAGTTACCTACGAAATCCTTATTTCATTTCGATTCGAATCAATTCTCACTCAAGAATCACCCATCACTACTATGAATCAGTGTTGGGCAAAAATTATTCAGAATGATGAATAATGATTAATGAATGAATGTATTATTTCATTCATGAATGAAGAATAATTACTTTTATTCATTATTCGTTGTTCTGTGAATGAAGTTTATGTTTTATTCACAAATTATTCGAATGATCAATCAGAATAAACATGTTTTAGTGAATAATGATAAATTTATTATAATGTTGGCAGCCAGAAATATGTATATATGTGTGTGTTTGAGTAGGATTATTCAGTAGACCAACTAGAAATAAATAATAACAAATGATGAATAATGAATGATGAATAACGAATTATTCTGTGAATAATTCATGATGTACCGTGTGAATAAGATAATTCATTGAATTATTCATCATTCACTAAAAATTTATTCGAATGATCATTCGAATAATAATTTATTCGAATAATGCCCAACACTGTTATGAATCAACCTGAATAAGTCTATTTGAATAATGAATAATCGATAATATGAAAAATATAACTTTAACCTAAAAGTAGAAATATTTAAGACTATTTTTCATTAAAAATAATATATAAATAAACTACTACTGTTACATCATATTGATATATATGGGTATTACACATATATATGTTTATCAAATGATAAATTAGAATAAAATAATAGTAATAAAGAAAATGGTTATACAAATTAAGAGCACAGTTTGAAACCTTTTTTTTTTTTTTATTAGATAGATCGATTCTATGAAAAGATCGGCCCTTGGAGATCCATCCTATGAAAAGATCAGCCCTTGGAGATCGATTCTATGTAAACATCGGCCCTTGGAGATCGATTCAAAAAATCTATATATCCTGTTAAAAAGATCGATCTTTTAAAAGATTGATTCAGATCGCCCATCTGTATTTTGAACCTTTTTGCATGCTCTTTGGAAGCCTTCTTTAACTAAAAAATAAATATAAAAAAATACAGAAGAGGATAATAGTTACTTCTTAGATGAAGAAGGCTGCCAAAGAGCATGAGGAAAGGTTTAAAATTAGATTTGTCCAAAATCTGCGGTTTTCTCTTAGCAGAATCCCAAATATTCCTTGATTATAATACCTCGGCCATGGAGATTACTAAGATGGACTCGCATCTACTCTCAGTACTACTACTCTTTTGTTTATGTGTTTATCATTGTGAAGTCGTTAAAGATTTTGTTCAACATTTCTGTGTACGATGATGGAAGATATTTCATTGTAAATTTGAATGACTTAACATTGACCAAGTGTAATAGTTAACAACTATTTTTATATTTTTTCGAGCGACTTTGTTGGAACACTGTCTGTTGCCAAAAACAAAATGTTAAACATTCTTAAGTGTGATTAATAACATTTAAATGTTAATGCTCTTTAGTTAAAAATGTTTATTTAAAGATTATTATACTTTATTCCACTTTTTTCATGTACTGATTTTTTTTTCTTTCTATGACTTGCAGATTATCCATTGCCCAGAGTGAGTGAGAATCTCAAAGAATCGGAAATTAGACATGTTATTGGCACTGATATGCATCATGCATGGAAGTTTGACTTACCCACTAAACCTATGGAAATCACAATGAATACCGAGCTTCACTTCTGCCCTCATTGCAACTTTACTACATCTCTTTATCAAAATTTAAAGAAACACATCAACTCTAAACATAGTTATGGCAAGCTTCACTCCTGCACTTATTGTGACTACACTACAGCTCATTCTAGAAATTTAAAGAAACATACAATCTCTAAACATACTAATAGCAAACGTTACTCTTGCCCTCATTGCGACCATTCTACAACTAATTCAAAAAGTTTAAAATACCACATTATCTCCAAACATAGTAATGACAAGCCTTTCTCCTGTCCTCATTGTGAATTCACTACTGCTCATTCTAGAAATTTAAAGAACCACATTGTCTGTAAACACAGCAATGAAAAACCTCGCTCCTGCACTTTTTGTGGCTTCACTACAGCATATTCTAAAAGTTTAAAGAACCACATTATATCTAAACATAGTAATTTAAAACCTCACTCCTGCCCACATTGTGATTATACTTCAACTCGTTTACAGACTTTAAATGATCACATTATCTCTAAACATAGTGGA
Source organism: Gonocerus acuteangulatus (assembly GCA_946811695.1). Lineage (NCBI taxonomy): Eukaryota > Metazoa > Arthropoda > Insecta > Hemiptera > Coreidae > Gonocerus > Gonocerus acuteangulatus. Next base: position 88,894,787 of record OX328128.1, on the reverse strand, counting down.
GATAAACCTCACTCCTGCCCTCACTGTGACTTCACTACAGTATATTCTGATAGTTTAAAGAAACACATTATATCTAAACATAGTAATAACAAACCTCACTCTTGTCCATATTGTGACTTCACTGCAGCTTATTCTAGAAGTTTAAACAACCACATTATCTCTAAACACAGTAATTTCAAGCCTCACTCTTGCCCCCATTGTGCCTTCACTACAGCACGATCTCAAAATTTGAAGAATCACATCATCTCTAGACATAGTAATACAAAACCTTACTCTTGCCCATATTGTGGCTTCACTACAGCTCATTCTAAATGTTTAAGAAACCACATCATCTCTAAACATAGTAATGTAAAACCTCACTCCTGCTCTTATTGTGACTTCACAACAGCTCATTCTCAATATCTAAAGAAACACATTATCGCTAAACATAGTATTAACAAGCCTTACTGCTGCTCCCTTTGTCACTACTCTACAACTCGTTCTCAGTTGTTAAATGAACACATCATTTCTAAACACAGTAGTAACAAACCTTAGGCTGCTTATCAGCCGCAGGTTAGTAGCGCCAGCAGATCTGTAGCGTTCACATTATAAAAGTAAATAGCCGCTAGTGCAGTTGCTTTTATGTCATCTATTGGTGTGAGTCGTGATGTTTTAAGACGTGTGTTAAATACTGGAGTTTGTTGTGTGAACAGATGTTGAAACGGAAGAAAATTTGATGGTGGGTTAGATCCTGGATATTAAGAAGACTCAATCTCGGGGAATCAGCAAGACTTTTTAACGAACTAGAATTTAAATATTCAATCATCTTATGCGAAGATTTTAAGAATGTCATTTTCTAAATTTTAAGAGTTGTTGGATTTAGTTACACTGCTTATTCAGAAAAAATAACCAAATTCCGTAATGCAATTCTAAGCAAAACCAAACTAGAAATTACTTTACAGTATCTAGCTACTGAAATAGTTTCAAGTCTTTGGCCTACCTGTTGCAGAGTTGAGTTCCTCATAACTCAATTTCAGTGTTTGTGATATCCAGCGGATGGTAGGCACCACTAAAAAGTTATTATATGTATCCTGAAGACTTTTAATTTTTCTCTTGATTGGGCCCAAAGGTGATTTGGTCCTTAAGCTGTGTCTTTAGTGTTTCTATTAATGTTTTCTGCAGACAAACCGTCCCTCAGTCAAGGATAATTTTGAAATAAATCCAAAAATATTACTATGTCTTTGTTGGTGTCAAGCTTATTAACTGTTCTTCACAAAAAGAAGTAGAAAATGCTGTAAATAAGTAATACTGAATAAAAACAACTAGACAAGTTCAATTCACCAGCCCCCTGTGAGCTTCTAGGGGTTCACATTGGCTGGCTGGTGCCAGAAATTCTTTATTTCTCCCATATCCCACTCATTGAACTTTTGTTTAAGGGATTGTATAACTTCTTTAATGTTATTATAGTTACCTATTAATAAAAGATCATCTACATGAATGACTAATTTTACAGAGTTTTTAAAATATAAACAAAACTCCAATTCTCAAAAGTGTTCCAATTCTTGGGACTTTGCCTTAAGCCATATAAAGAACGATTTAATTTTAGAACTTTTTTATTACTGATGTTCAGATCTTCTGAAATTTTAACATATACCTATTTCATCATGAAGGAAAGCTGATGGTACATTAAGTTGGTTCAATTTTCAAGTTTTCCACAACTGATTGTGCTAAAATCATCTTTACTGTACAAGAGTGAGCAACTGGGGCATATACATTAATAAAAATGCAGTTATTTTCTTCTTGAAATATTCTCTGTTCTGAACTAAATTATGAGTGGGGGTTTACTCAGGAACGGCAGTGACTATTGACAAATGTATTTCTATTCTTGTTATTCAAAAATAAGAAGTAAAAGTACGTATTCGCTACAATATTTTTTTTTTAGATTGAGCCAGATGGATACAAAAAATCAAAACAGTTAAACTTTATATTTATTTATCAGTTAGTTATAGTTTCTCAGCCATCTGTTTTAAACTAACCAACTTATATGCTTAGTCATGCAGCTCCTGCATGACAGACATTTTTTACTAAAAACAAATTTAAAAATCCTATTATTAACGAGGTATAAACAATGTGTTTTTATATAAAAAAAATTCTCCATAATATTCTCAAAACAGATGTATATTTAACAACAAAATCTTTACATTATATATATCAATATATTATATATATTTTCTTTACTTAATATTACGATTGTATTGCACTTTGCTTATAGTTTAAAAATAGTGCGTTGATATGTCTTCAGTTTAAATAATAAATATAGGAATATATTCTATGATAAAATCTAGAAATCAACAAAAAAATAATAATGATATTATTACCTCAGCGGTAATTTCAACAAAATAAGTTTTTTTAAACATAAAAGTTTAACATTATATATATTATGAATCTATATATAAATATAAAAATATATATATATATATATATATATATATATATATTATGTATCTCATTTAAAAAATTAACTAGTGAGGAGGAGCTCTAAGGTACTCCGAGAAGAGAAGAAGTAAAGATAAAAGAATAATTGAACTAAATTTGAAATAATTAATGTCTAAGTCATGATTGGTCAGGCAGAGGTGTGCAGGCCTATGGGCTGGACATTGCCCAGACAATCGACTCCCCAGCCCTGAAACAGAAACGGAGAACACATTAGACATCGAAGATTATACTGGTACAGAGGGAACAAAGGAAGGGAGGAACAGGAGAGCGCACTAAGCAGATGTTTGCTGTATCTGCTATATATATAGTAATAGACTCTCCCTAATCCGGCATCGTTGGGACTGTGGTACAGTCGGTTTAGAGAAAACGCCAGATTAGAGAATTCAGTAAGAAGCAATCATTTATCAGTATCAGCATTTATGTATTTGAAACCCCTTATTATTCGAAGATATAATAGTATGAACTATTTTTAATATTGCATATTTATGTACCAAATTTTATAAAATAAATTCAAAATATGTAAATCCATGCTGGAAATAATAGTTTCAAGGAATAAAAATAAGTAGACATTAAACTAAATAAAATATACGAGGTGTGTTTTATAAATAAGTACCGTTTAGAAATTAAATAAAAAATCTCTAAAATTTTATTTTTAGATGAAAGCCTGTAATCTACTTTTCTACATAATTTCCTTCAATATTGAGGCACTTGTTATAAGGTTAAACCAGTTTATGAATACCCTCCTCATAGCAGTCTGCTGCGTGACTTGTTAACATTATCGTCTTGAAGACGCTGAGCGCCCGGGTGTTTCTTCAAGTGCATGAACAGATTGTAGTCACTGAGCGCCAGATCAGGGCTGTACTGAGGATGATGTAGAGTTACCCATTTAAAAGAGGTGATGAGGTCTTTGGTCTGATTAGCCACAAGCGGGCGGGGATTGTCATGGAGCAAAACGATGACCTTCCTCAACTTGCCACGTCTTTTGTTCTGGATTGAACGGTGCAGATTTTCTCGCAATAAGCTGCTGCATTGATTGTCTCATTACGAGACAGGAATTCCACAAGCAATACTCCTTTCCTGTCCCAAAAAACTGCACATGATTTTCCGGGCAGAAATTGTTTGCTTAAACTTCACTTTTCCGGGTGAATGTGAATGCCGCCATTCCATGGACTGTTGCTTTGATTCTGGTGGGACATAGGCCACACAATTTTCAGTAATTTAAGCGCTCGGTCACAATGCCATACAAAACACTGTGCGAAACACATCAGGAAAGTCATCACACAAGGAGGAAATCATAAAGCGTCTGTTTTTCTCTCACCTTATTGTCCACTTCCTGCACCAAATTTTCATTAACGACCAAAGGACGCCCACTCCGTAGTACATCATGCGAAAACACTTCTTTAAATGCTCTCACCCACTTTCTTACCATTCGATCACTCATAGTAATACATAGATATTGGCAGGCTGAGAGAGGCAAAGCTACTTGTCCAGCTCTCAAAAGATAGGGCAAGGTAATTCCTTCAATTGGCGAGGATGGATCTAAGAAGGATAGTCTGACTTCTCACAGGACATGGTCCTCTTAGAAAACACCTGTGCACGATGGGACTAATAGAGGACCCTACGTGTCGTTGGTGCCTCGAGGAAGAGGAAGCCTCACAGCAGGTACTCTGTGAATGTGAGGTGTTAGCCTAGAACAGGCTAGTGCACATGGGGAAGACAATTGCTACGCCCAGAGACATAGCCGAGGCTACCCCAAGGAGCTAAGCTTTATGCGAGGAGTTGCAAGTTGGAAAGGGGGTAAACTAGGGGCGCAAATCATAATAGATCCAATAGGGTTGCAGTGAATAAGGGCATCATTGACAGCCCAAGTCCCTTTGTATAGTATTGTGTATCACTCATAATGTTTTGTCCGTAAACTGCACAAATCTCACGATGAATATCGTTCGATTTTAGCACTAAGAAATTTTATAACAGCTTGTCCTTCACAGTCAGCAGGACTCATGATTGTCGGAGGCATCTTAAACACTCAGTAAACAAGGAAGAATCGGACTGTAATGGCGTCATTGCGTACGCACAGAATGCAGCTTTGTGATCACGGTGTGGCAAAACAGTAATTACTTAAAAAACACACCTTATATTTAATTCCTAATGAAATCACATAAGTATGTATATATAATTACAATATAAAAAACTAGTTACATGGAAAATCAGGCATTTCAGCCGCAGGTTCTTTAGTAGGAAATTTATTTCCTTAGTAGAAATATAGGTTCCTGCCTCTAAAACAAAACATATATTCCTTCTTTGACTTCCATTCACGAAACAAATGTTTGGCTAGCTGGGAAGGGAAGGTTTTCTAGGAACCCTCGAGCAGGTCTAACTCCAGCGAGTTCCGAGAGCCACCACTCAGCTGGATAAGGCACAGTATACTGTATATATAGATATAATTTTTTATTTATTAGTTCCCTCTCTGCAGAAAGGGGAATTTATTTTGCAAGGTGTTTCCAATCACTGTGTATGTAAAATATATTTTATACAATTTTATCATATAATTTCTTTTTTATATTGTACATTAATGATTTCACAAGGTTGATATGAAGGTAGTTGTCAACTGTAGCCAATGCTGGACGCTTTTGCTCAACAGCTGCCTTTAATTGTTTCATCTGGGCACAGTATATTGCAGAATTAACGGTCTGATTGGGCGGGAGGAGCTCAACATAAAGGACACCATTCCAATCCTACCAAATCCACAGCATAACCTTCTTTGGATGTAATCCTGCTATTGGAGTTAATGAGATATGCACTAGCAAAGGGCTCCTTAATTAATATTAGTTTAGACCAGCGGCTGGAACACCTAATTTTCTATGTAACTAGTTTTTGATATTATGATAATACATATATGTATACTTATGTGATTTAGATAGTAATTTGATGACTAGGCCATTAGCGCTATACTGACATCCAGGTTGCAGCGAGGAATTTTCCTGAGCCGTGGGATGAGAAAATTCCTGCTGCCGGTGGGAATCGAACCCATCATCTCCCTTTATGAATCTAAAGTGCTAGCCACTAGACCACGGGAGACCCCGTTAGTAATTAAATATTTTTTTTTTAGTTTAACTGTCAACGTATTTTTATTCCTTGAAAGTTATACACGCATATGCACTTGTAAATAATACATCAGGAAGGATTAACATATTTTGAATTTATTTATAATTCAGTACCTAAAGTTTACTTAAATATGCACCATTAAAAGTGGTACATATTATTATATCCTCAAATAATAAGTATTTTCAAATACATAAGTGACTGCTTCTAACTGAAGTCTCTAATCCGGCATATTCTCTAATCTAACGATTAGAGTCCCGACGATGCCGGATTAGGGAGAGCCTACTGTAATTTCAATATGAAAGCAATAGTAAGTATTTTTAAAATTTCTCTTGATATTCCATCTATACCCAGTGATTTTTTATGCTTAAGGTTACTTATAATATATGATAATTTGCGTTTTGTTAAGGGAATGTTGTTGTCAGTAGACGGTGGATTGTTGCAAGATTGTCTATATCTATTAAATAGTCAGTGGTTAAGTCATCATATTTTACAAGATTGTGAAGTAAGCAATTGTAAGTGGAAATTATGTCAGAAAGTTTCTGTCCCATCATATTTTATGTAGTTTTTAAGCTGAATGACTCTTTTCTTGGGAAGTTTTTTTTTCTTTATGGATTTAAAATAACTTCTTCGCTTTTCAACATACAGTAAACGTCTTTCTTCTCTAAGTGTCGCGTCCGTGTTAGTTTGTTGGTTAGCCTGTCTTGCTTTATTAAGATCTTTTCGCATTGCTGTCAATGTATTGTCCCACCAGAGTGAATATTTATATTCATTTTTTTCTTGATTGAATTCACAATTTTAAAGGTTTTATTACAAGTTTATTTTAATTTTTTTGAAATTTATTTGTTACTTCACTTATATGATAGTCATCTAGTTTGTGACTAGATCAGTCTTGAGAAATATGAAAGATTTTGGAAATTTCTTTGAATAAGGTCAGTTTGAGTTTATTCCAGTCTACATTCATAGTATTATAAACGATTTTATTTCTTTTTATTTAATTTGTAGGTTTAGAATGTTTCTAGTGTGTATGTGATGGTTAAATGATCCGAAAAATTTTTGTGTGTGTGTATCTTGCAGTTTATTACACTATCCGTTAGGAGTGTGTATATGGATGTATATACATTAATAATAATATGCCATAAAGCTTGGAGAACTTAGCAGGCGTTGCTCCCCAAAATTGTTTAAAACATTAACTTACATTTGCGACTAGTTTTAAACAATTTTGGGGAGCAACTTCTGCTAAATTACTTCGAGAATCAATTGATCCTTCCCCACCCTCACCTTTAACTTGCATATCATAAAACTTTCTAGCTTACCTCAAGAGGATAGTCACCACACATGATGAGGAGAGGGGCAGGAGGTGGTGGTGACACTGGAGGGCTAGCGTAGGGCCAGTAAACTGGGAACACTGGTGGCGGAGGGAGTCTTGGAACGATATAAGGAGCAAGGATTCCATCTCCCCATCTCAGCCCTCCGTCAGGACCTACGCAATGATGGATACATCAGATCGCAAAAGTTGTTTCATTCAATTATATACACTGTATACACATATTCTATGCACACACACACTGGCAGAGTTGGGCTTCTAGAACATCAGGGGACGGATGGGTAGACTTCTTCACAAACTTTGAAAAAATACTACTTGTAGAAATTATACAAGAAAATCGATGAGTTAGGCACTCGAATGGCCACAATCATTTTAAAATATTTTTATTTATTTATTGTTTGAAGTTTTTGATTTTATAGTTCTTTTTTTAATTTGAGACAAGACTATGTTTCTGTTTTTCTTGAACAGGGATTTTGGCCAATTCTGGTGCTAATGACCTTGGCAGTCGGAGCACCTATAATGTTAAAAAAAATAATAAAATAAGGAGGCAGCTCCAAACCATTAAACCTGACACTACCACTCTACAAAAGGTAGGGTAGGGTCGTTATGGACTTACTTTCATAAGTAGATGAATATGTTATGTTATGATAAAAGAAAATGAAAAAAAAATATCAAGAAACTAAATTTAAAAACGTTTTCTTTAATTTGCCAACAATGTGAAAAATGTAGCTGCTTCCTTATTGCTGCACGCCCGTCATTTATCAATTATTCCACGAATAATTCTAAAGCGTAGAAAGTTCCAAGACCGGATGGTATTTTTTTTATTCATGTATTTCTTTTTTATTTCATTCCTTATGGAATATGTTTCACAAAATATCTCAAGAGCGCCAAACAAATCATATAAATTTAAAGTGACCATGTAGCAAATTTCAATAGAAGAGTCTCATCCTATGCATGTGAACAACTGATCAAATCATGGTAAATCCTACATCTTGGAAACTTGTGCGAGATTTTTTTTTTATAATTCAAATTTTTTTTGATCAACAAGAATTCTATCAGTAAATCTCGCCCAACTCTGTATGGTAGCAATGATTGAGGAAAAAATCATACACAAATACGTCATGCAATAAATAAAACATCCAAAAACACTCATATCACACTTAACTCAATAAGTCGTCAAACTCAAGACAAAAAAAAATGTAGTTTTTTTTTTCAATATTTGATAATTTTTATTATGAAATAAACTTTCATGTATGAAAACTCAAAAAGTATCTTGAATGATTACATGGTAGGTTCATATTAAATATTTTCAGGGAAGGAGGGGGTTAGGCTCCTAAACCCAAAATTAAATTAATTGATATCATTTTGATGTTGTTTTTTCCAAAAATCATTTCAAACTAAGTAAAATTATTGCTATTCTTATCTGGAGTATTTGAAATATATTGCATAAGTTTGATATTTGTACAAACTAAAGTGTTTTCTAATTAAGCGAAGTACGTATGTATACAGAAACTTTGGAGAATTTATTGTTACTTGCATATTTGGAAAAATACTTTAAAAACTATCAGTAAGGATGAAAATTTATTAAATTTCCTTTATAAGAGATTCCATAGCGAATTTGGGGAGGATTGTCTCAGACGGAAAAATTTAAATTTGTAATTTTTTCCTCACAAACCAGTTTTTCCTTATTTTTTTTTTTTTGTTTTGTCAATTTATGCAATTCGCAATATGAAAACATGCTAGGTTGTCACAGGATTTACTTTATTCATAAGTGGCAGAAGGTCGAACTCATACAAAAAAACTCACTTTCTACACTACTCCTCTATTCTGCTCTACATGTTTCATGTCTTTATGACGTCTCTTCAGGAGCTCTTACAGTGATATATAATTACAGCTTACACCACCGAGAACCTTCCGCAGGTAGGGGCACGTCTAGGCTGATAAGAACAATCATGTCTAATACGTATCAGTTGTTTAAAATCGAAAGTTTTAGGGTAAATGTAGATTTTCCAAAAGAAGTCTTTGTCATTTTACAAATCAATTCATTTTAAGTCGTCTTGTTTATTAAATTAAAAAATATTTTATCTAGGTATTTGATTTCTGTTTTTTTTTTATTTTATTAACTGCCTTTTTCCTGTTTTTATTATGTGTATATTTTATTTTATTTTTTGTTTGATAAGGGTTTACTCTTCATCTAATATTTTAACTGTGTCAAAATTAAAAGTGAGGCTATTTTGTATCGCATGATACACCAATGCAGTTTTGTTATCCGTCTTGTCAAGGTTTTTGTCATGTTGTTTACATGGCCCTACCTGCGGAAGGTTCTTGGTGGTGTAGGCTGTAATTATAAATTACTTTAAGAGCTCCTGAAGTGGCGTCAAAGGAACATGAAACATGTAGAGCATAATAAAAAATTAGTGTAGAAAGTGAGTGTTTTTGTTTGAATTTGACCTTCTGCCACTTATAAATATATTAGAAAAAGAGGGTTACCATCTAATAATAAGTTTTTCTTGTTCTCAACCACTAAATGCTTGGCGGAATCAAACCAATATGATAGTAAAAAATCAGCTCATTTACCTTAACCAGACTTCTTTTTTATTCTATCATTTGTCTTGATGTGAATAATCCATACCGAAAACACACCTAGGGTGTAGCGAATTTAATGTCTGTTAAATTTTGTAATTTTTGAAACAGTTTTTAAATATGTTCCTAGTTGTTTATATATATATATATATATATATATATATATATATATATATATGTGTATATATATAATACATATATATATATATATATATATATATATATATATATATATATATATATGTGTATATGTGTGTGTGTGTAAAATGTGAATGTTCCTAATAAAAAAATTTCTGACCTTCATAGGAACCTTCATCCCATAAAGCAGTGCAGAAAAAAAAAAGAGATATCCACTTGCCAAACAACACTTGACACAATAATTTTAACATCAAATTTCTATGATTTTTTTTTTGTTGTGTTAGACAAATATTCATTTTCTTTATATATGTTTACTTTCAGTTTCACAGCTTCCATCTTCAAGGTTTGAAAAAAGTGTTAGCAATATTATTATCCTGCCAACAAAGACCCGTCAACTCCTTGTAACCTCACTCTTATTCCCCCAGTTTGACTATGGTTGTTTGGTGTACGGTGGACTTTCTGCCGAACTCGAGGCAAAACTTAAATGCCTCATGAATTGTTTCATTCGTTTTATCCTCGGGATCCCCAGAGACTCCCACATTTCTACCTGGAGCTAAATTGGCTATTTCCTCTTTATCGTCGACAGTATCTCCTCGGCTCAGTCCTTTACCAAGTAATTCAATCCCAAAGACCTTCTTACATTTTCCAACTCCTTAAATTGAAATCCTCTGTTCCCGTAACACCCGATCTTTATATTCCTTCCCACCGTACTGCATCATTCGAAAAATTATTTGTCACCCGAGCCACCTCGCTAAGAAATTCCTTCTTCATCTTTCTGTCCGCCATTCTACCAACCTAGAAACCTTTAAATCCCGACTCTACCACCACTTTTTATCCCTGCAAGATTTACCCAATCCCTAATTTTTATACAAGCTGAAGTATTTAAAACACAAACACAGCAGTGTCTTTTGACTTAGGGCACAAAATATAGATATTCCTTTTGATCTATATTAATTTGTTTATATTAATAAAAATGTTCAACACTTTTTTCTTGAAACGATTTTTTTTTTTTTGAACTTGTATACAAGACTACTCAAGATTTTTTTACATACATCTTTGTAATATTATCTAAAATGTAACTAAGGGAGCATTTTTTCAAAACTGTGTTTTACCTGAAGATGAAAAAAATGTTACAGAAAGCAATGAAAAGGTTGTATAAATCAGAAATTTTCAGACAAATAGCGGTAGCTACATCAGCAGCACTGGCGAATTTAATTGCATTCAAAAAGCAGGAGTGTCAAAGCCAAAAAATCAGCCCCAAAAATACCAAGAATTGAAAAATTCTCATGTAATTACTGAGACGTGTAGAAATTTGATGTTAAAAAATGAACACATGCGGTTACCACATATATCAGGCTCCAGAAATTATGCCAATGATTTGTAATTTGCCATATTTCATTGTCATCATCCATTTAAGAAGTAATTATAATTTTATTTTTTTTAAGACACCACACACAGACACATAAAAAGCGTGCAATATTAGTCTAGAAGTGGAATTTTCAAAAAAAAAAATATATATGGACTATTTACTTCCAATAATACTATAAAATACCAGAGAAGGTAAATAAAGAATTTATAAATGTTGAGTAATAAAAATGAAAAAATACATTTATGAAGGAGAGGTCAAAAATAAACTTCACAAGGCCTCATTATTACTTGTTGAGATTGTGTAATTATGCCAATTTTAAGTCTTCATAACAAAAACACGGCGTTAAAAAAGTATAAGTAATATGAACACACACATATGTATGTATATATATATATATATATATATATATATATATATTTATATACGTTGTAGATCCTAAGTTGAAAACTAAGATGTTCTAGTTGGTAACAGCTTATTAAGTCTTCAATAGTTTTTTATTTTAATTACATTTTTGTCGTGGAAACGTTTCGGCTATAAGCCATTTTCAATCCAATTTGTCTGTATGATTTTGTATTATTTTTTTATGTATACATTATATCTTCAGGTTATGTGCTTGGAAATTTGATATTATTTCATTTGAGAAGGAAATTTCATTTTTTATATAAAATTGCATTGTTCATGTCTCAATTATTACATATTATTTTATATTTGAGTCAGCTTCTGTAATGGAGGACTCAGTCTTGCACATCTAGTCCTCCATTACATGGATGGATGGATGGATTGGGCTTTAGGGCAAACAGCTTCCAGAGCATCATTGCCGATCTCATTTATGTCACACTCACGTTTGTATTTTCTCGGAAAACATATACTTATGGTTTACTTAGTTATTATTATTTATTTTCTTGCTTTATTTTTTTTATTTTTTATTTTTTTTTACTAGTATAGAAACTTCTATTTGAGTGAATCGTATTTCTTTAGATATTCACACATTTATATATATATATATATATATATATATATATATATATATATATATATATATATATATATATACACACACATGCACACATATACACATACATATATGCGTGAATTTATGCGTGTGTGTATATATATATATATATATATATATATATATATATACACGCATAAATACAAACGCACACACATGCACACAAACGCGTACATACATATAAATGCATATATATATATATATATATATATATATATATATATACATTTATATACATATACACATCATTACACACGCATTTACGCATTGTTTTTTTTTTTTTTTTTTTTTTTTTTATTTAATTTTTTATTTTATTTACTTTTTATATATATATATATATATATATATATATATATATATACTTTTTTTTTCATATTTCGTTGTATAATTCAACTTTTTTTAGAAAACTTATTATTTTATCCAGCATATTTGCATTGTCTGCTAATGCCTCTCTTATGTCTGGAGGGATATTCAATTCGTTTAATTCTACTCTGAATTGGTGGCATTCGGATATTAAATGCTTTATTGTAAAGGGTTCATTACATCTTGGGCATTTTTGAGGTTGCTCTCTTCCCATTAAACATCCCTGTGAGATTGTTGTGTGTCCGATCCTCATTCTTGTTATGACTACCTCCTCTCTTCTATTTTCCCTCGACGAGGAGTGCCAGGTGTCTACTGAGGTTTTTATGTATTTTAGTTTATTACCTTCTACTTCATTCCACATATTTTCCCAGTTTACTTTTATTCTTCTTTTTAGTGGTAGGAATAGCTCATCCTCCGTCAATAAGGTTGGCGTGATTTCACTTAGGTTGTGTGCCTCTTTTGCAGCCATATCCACCATCTCATTCCCCTCTATACCTATATGGCTGGGTGTCCATATGAACATTATTGTGTTTCCTTGCATTTCATGTTTATGAAGGTAAGTTTGTATTTTTTGCACTAGTAAATTATTTGAGTAAATGTCCTGCAGGCTGTGGAGTGCACTTAAGGAGTCTGTGGAGATGACGATGTCGGATTGTGTTGACTCTAAGTTTTGGTGTAGAGCTAGGGCTGTGGCTGTGTGTTCAGCAGAGTGGATGTTGCAGAGATTATTCAGCTTGCGTTTCGTGGTGTTTTCTCCATTAAATATGGCGCATGATGTGGAGTCAGCAATTTTTGATCCATCGGTGTATATTACTCTGGCATGTTTCTTTTTTCCTCCATTACAGAAGCGGACTCAAATATAAAATAATATGTAATAATTGAGACATGAACAATGCAATTTTATATAAAAAAAGAAATTTCCTCCGCAAATTAAATAATATCAAATTTCCAAGCACATAACCTGAAGATATAATGTATATATAAAAAAATAATGGAAAATCATACAGACAATTGGATTGAAAATGGCTTATAGCCGAAACGTTTCCACGACAAAAATGTTATTAAAATACAAAACTATTGAAGACTTAATAAGCTGTTACTACCTATACATATATATATATATATTATCATCTTTAGCCCGTTAATTAGATGGAATAGTATATATATATATGTATATATATATATATATATATATATATATATATATATATATATATATATATATATATATACTATTCCATCTAATTAACAGGCTAAACGTGATAAAATCTTCATTATTTTCAGCTCAGGTTCTCTACAACATGAGTCAAACTCAGCCCATATATACATATATATATATATATATATATATATATATATATATATATATATACATGTGTATATATATATATATATATATATATATATATATACTAATCAAGAATGATATCGAAGAGTGTTTATAAGCTGGACAGTTGTTGGATGTGCCAAAAATTTGATTTTTCAACTTAAGTCCCAATACATTTAAAAATTAAAAACCATTTATTTTATTTTTATTACAAGAAATTATGAAAAAAATTAAAAAGAAAAAAAATGAATTTTTTGGTATGTTAAACTTTAAAGTAAATTTTCTCAAAAATGTTTTTCAATCGAGCGATGCGTTAGTGCTTTCAATTTCCACCCGATAAACTTCAAATTTTAACTGTAGATTCCTAATGATGTTTGCTAGTAAAGTACTTAGGGATTTTTCAATTAATTGAATTATTACGATTTTATGACCAATTTTTTGAAATAGGATTGTGTATCATTTTTGAAAAAAAAATTAATATTTCCTAAAAATCCTGCAATAAGTGATAAATAAATAAATTTATACACGTTAAGAAATTGTTAACAGAAAATGATTAAATGAGATAAAGAAAAAAATTATCAAAGCATGAAAATTCCACTTCATTAAATTATAAAAAAAAAACATACACAAAGTCAAAATTAATTTTAAAAAAAAAACCACTCACCATAAAGAGAGTCCAAAATTGAAGCCGAACACCTGGAAACACTAGGGACGACTCCACTTTTCATCTTTAGTTTTAAATTTTATTAATTTTTTTTTTTTATAATTTTAATTCAGGTACAAACTGACTGGACGACTGAGATTTTTTTGAAAATGTTATCATTACAAAACAATAATATCTTAGACAGAAATAAAATTTCCAATCCTGAGCTTTACAACAATTTTTTCGAGCTCTCAACACTGTTGTCTGTGCATTCTAGACAAGCAATAAACTAAGAATAATTAGACACGGATATCAGGCTACGTATAAATATTAAGCACAAATATACATTGACAAAAATTGTTAAGAACAAATTAAATCTATAAAAAATATAGATTAAAGAAAATTATATCAATATTAACTAATGATTTAATTAAAGATGTTACTATAAAAAAAAATTGAAGGTAAGAGGTTTAAAAGAAAGAGAATATATATATATATATATATACGAGGGGTGATCAAAAAGTTGCAGGACTGTTTAGATTGCGCGGCAATGGAGTGTCATAGAGCAGTGCGGTTGGCAGCATTGTTTATCGTGACATCTTCCTGAACTCAGCTGTTTATTCAGATTGTTGATAACCTTCTTCATTGTAAAGTTACTGCTGTGTTCGTAAAAAAAGTTTTTTGTGTTCGGCGATTTCTTGAAATGAATGAAAAGGAAGAGCAACGCGTTTACGTAAAGTTTTGTGTGAAGTTGGGTAAAACGTTTACTGAAACTTTTCAAATGTTGCAAGTGGCTTTCGGTGATGAATGTCTGAGTCGGTCAAGGTGTCATGAGTGGTACAAAAGGTTCAAGGAAGGCCGGACATCGTGTGAAGATGATTCTCGTTCAGGGCGCCCATCAACTTCGACTGATGACGATCATGTTGCAAGATTGAACAGTCTCGTGCGTTCTAATCGTCGACTAACCATTCGTGAGATGGCTGAAGAATTGAACATTTCATTTGGTAAGGATGAAGAGACCAGGATAAGGAGGAAGAGACCAGAGTTGTGGCGGAGCGGTGAGTGGTTCCTGCATCATGACAATGCGCCTGTTCATTCCGCACTGCTCATTCGCGACTACTGCACCAAAAATGGAATGACGATCACTCCCCAGCCTCCATATTCACCTGACCTTGCCCCTGCAGACTTTTTCCTGTTTCCAAAACTCAAGAGACCCATGAAGGGAAAGAGATTTGAGTCCGTAGATGACATTCAAGAAAAATCGCTGGAGCAGCTAAACACCATTTCACAAGATGATTTCTCAAAGTCCTTCACGCAGTGGAAACATCGTTGGGAAAAATGTATAGCTTCCCAAGGAGAGTACTTTGAAGGGGACGACGTCCAATAGCCTGTAGATTTTTTAAATAAATTAATAGAAAATCAGTCCTGGAACTTTTTGATCACCCCACGTATATATATATATATATATATATATATATATATATATATATATATATATATATACATATATATATATACATATATGCACATTTAGACTCAAACACTTACACGGGTAAAGATTAGCTTAGTGGTCAAGCATCTGTCTAATGTTCTGGAGGACCTTAGTTCAAAACTAGGGCGTGCAACTTTTTCCGTCCGAGGAATGGATTGAGGGTCCCTAGGTCCGCCTAGCATTTTACTCTAGAACTCCAATCTTCATCAAAATGACAAAAACCTCTGCAATTTACAATCGCCCCTCCTCTCCCCGTCTTCTATTCTCCACCACGGTCCAGCTATGCTATCTGTGGTCAATACACAAAATATTTCAAAAAATAAATCTGCAGTCAAAAATTAATGTTTGGAATAGATATTTTTCCTTGAAATGACATTGATTTTGCGACGAAACCATGTAAGCTCTAGATATTTCTTCATACGAAATTTGACCTTCAAATGCTCTTCAACCTGACATGATGGGGTTAAACGGACTTCAGATTCGGATTCAGCTTGTCAAAATTCATAAGAATATACGTATGGTCTCTTTGGAAAATACCACTCTTTTTTTTTTTGTGTGTGCCTGTGTAATCTATCCACATTAAGATATTTATTTATTATCTTCAATTTTCATTTTTAGTTAACAAACCTTATCAAATATAAACTTTTTTTTTAAATGTATTTCTTATTGTTTTTAATTTCATTGATTTAATTCGTTCTCTTCAATTTTTCCCACATATTTGTGAATAATTTTTGCACAATGATTAATTTTTAATGTTGCTCACCATCGATCTGATATACGTCTACAGGGCCCTGATGTTGAAGCTCTGATTTTGAAAGTGCTCAGCTGGTATAAAGCCAAGGATTTGCAATTTTATTTCGGAAATCACTAACAAAAAACACTTTGGTTACTCTCGCTGGATGAAATGCTCTAATACTAAATGTTGAGCAATTTTACTTAAAACGTCGAGTTAATGATGAAGTACACTCATAGAAAAACTTTGAACCTTGAATCCGTACCTGAGACGAGGACTACAAAAAAAATTGACAACCAATCCACAGGCTTAAACACATTACGTTCAAAGGGGAAGAAGAAGATTGTCCAAAAAATCCCTAGAGTGATTTAATACTGCTCAACAAGACAGTTATTATTGCTTTAATATAATTACCTTGTTATAGTTGTTAAAATTATCAAAAATTAATACAATATAATTACTACTGGCCCTTAAGGACTAATACTACCTTGTGTAATTAAAAGTTATGTCATTTTCATGAATTTATAAATAAAAAATAAATTAATATTTTTCAAATCTTTATATCAAACGTTTTATATCGGATCTTAATGTAAAAAAATAATTTCTAATTTCTTAAAAAGAAAAAATGGCGGCAGTATCTGCAAGCAGCAATTTTTAATCTAGAACGAAAAACTAAAATTATTTCGAAAGAAGAAAGTTAAATCTAGTAAAGTACTTAGGATTTTTAAGAAATATTAATTTTTTTTTCAAAAATCTTGAACAATTATTCATTTTCTATTAAAAAATCCATTGAAAATCGTTATAATTCAATGAATCCAATAAATGTTACGTAGTCTACTAGAAAATATCATTAGGAAGCTGCAGTGAAAATTTGAAGTTGATTGGGTAAAAATTGAAGACGCCAGAGTATCACCCGATTTGAAAAACAAAGTTTTAAGAAAACGACTTTAAAGTTTAATGTTCTGAAATGTTCATTTTTTTCCTTTTTAATTTTTTTCTGTAATAAAGATAAAAAAAAAAAAAAAGCTTTTAATTTTGAAATATATTGATGGAGGACCACAAAAAAAAATTTACAGTTAAAAAGGGACCAACCTAAGCTCACTCAAAAATTATCGTTAACGTTGAGTATGGCTAAACAGCAGCTGCACTTACCGTGTTAAATCAGCATCACATTAAATCGGAAAATCATATTTGCTGCCCATTTAAAAATTTTGTATTCACATAAACACTCTTGGATATAATTTTTGATTAGTTAAGGAAGAATTTTATCCCATAAAAAAATTAGTATTTTAGTATTATCCATCAATAAATTCAGGGCCAAAATAATAATAATAATTATCAATATAAATTGTGAGCCAAAACCTCCATTATTTTTCTTGTGTAGAAGGCCAATAAAAATGAAAAGAGCACATAAAAATGATCTAAGGATGCTAAACAGACAAAATATATGTTTATGACTTCACAATGAGGATTATATATGACTTCACAAATCTTAAGACCATATCCTAGGAAAGAAACACGATGAAACATAAAATAAAATATTCACATTAGAAAAATTTTAAAAAAGTTTTAAAAAAGAAAAGGGAAAGGAAATATTTTTTAATTTATCGAATAAAGAATACAACTTTTTATCTACAAATAATAATAATAAAATCATGTTTAATTCCTCTGGCTAAGGGAATTTTTGGACTCTTATCAATATTTTAAGCCGATTGATACTATGTAGATGATCCACAGTTACGACTTGGCCCTTGTAGCAGAAAGTTTGTCTACGTTCCATTATGCTTATTTATTTTGATCTTCCTGTTTTACTTACTCACTTAATATATCGCACTAGTATTTCTAAAGTGACACAACTCAAAAAAAAAAAAAAAAAAAAATCAACTGAAAATGTGTCATTCGTGCCTATGTAGCGGGAATATCATGAAGACTGTAAGAGTGACGAAGCCAGACTATTTAGGACTTGAATCTATCAAAAAGCATTGTAAATTTCATAGGACGTTATATTGTACAGAGTGTGTTACTTTGTATTGTACAGAGGTTTAATAAATTTTAAGGTATTTTTAACAACATAAACAGTTTATCTATGAAAAAAAAAATTGATAATTTCATGTGTGCTTACCCTAAATAGCGAAAGTAACCAAAGGTTTAAAAATTCGTCAACAAATTATGCACAATTCTGACGTTTTGAGACGTCCAGTCAGTTTTGGGATTAATAGGTGAGGAGAAGGTAGAACATTTTTTGGAATGGTGCAGTCTTTCCCTAAGCTTTATGTACACTAAGTTACCAATTTTAAAATAAAAATAAATATAACCAGCAACCAATACCCAAAGCCACCAGGCCATGTCTATGAAATTTTTAAAAATTTAATTTGCGGAATATATATGTGTGTATTCCAGTAAATGCTTTGATTATACATATATAAAAAAAAAGAGCTTGAAGGAATAAATTTTAAACAATTACAGGTGAAATTATTTTTTTTTTCTTTTTGATATGAATAAAAAAAAAAAAAATAGTAAAAGTTGATTACAAATTGTAAAAATATATTTGTCAACTGGTACTTGACATGGGAATTTTCTCTTATATAGGTTTCTTCTTAAATCTAAAGGGAGAACAACGTGAAACAAATATTTTACACACACGCACACACACATCATAACTAGCAAAACAAGAATTTACTCAGACGTATTTTATGGATTAAGTGAGTCCGACAAAGAATGGTGACTGTTGGTCATAATTTAGACTGGGCGCAACAGAATTATGGATTTTCCAAAATTGCTAGGACACAATAGACGAGAGGAAGTTTAAACGGACAATAACAAAATTATCTTGTCAAGGAAACGGCAAAATACTACGTCCGACTGGCAATGGTGGACGTAAGAAAGATAGCGAGACTTACAGGACATGGACCGCTGAGAAAACTACACTATAAAATGGGGCTATTCGACATGTTTATTGAGAAAGATTTTTTAGAATACTGAAATCAATATAACTGTCTCTGATTGAAAATATTAAGTGTATTGATGTGAAGACTGATTGATTGATTGATTCAGCAAAATTTCTGTTTAATCGAGAGGAGTGTTAAATCTAGAGACAACAAGGAAGCAGGTGTTGATTATGGGTATTAAGCATAGTAATATCAAAACAGTAATTGCTGATTGAGCAAAATGTGAAAAGAGTTGCTGTTTAATTGAGGAGACTCTTAAGTCTAGTGACAAAGCTTCATTATGTCAAAACTGTTGATTGAGCATAAGAATACGTGTTGATTGTGAATAAAAATATATAGTAATACTGTAGACAGCGGAATTGTAAAAATAAATTAATACATATGAAAAGAGGAGTAGTTTATTGAATAGAATGTCAAAAGAGAAGCAGTTGATTTTGTAGAATGTAAAAAGAGTAACAGTTGATTGAGTTGAATGTTAAAAGAGTAGCAGTTGATTGAAGAAAAAAGTATTTGTACTAAGTAGATTCAGGTCGCCGGATCACCAACTAGAGCACTAATGATGGAGACCGTGCTCTGAAAGCACTCATCACAAATACATTTTTGTGAAAGGAAAAAGTCTTTTTATACTTTAACATAATAAAGATATGTCTAGACAAAGTTATAAGAAGAGGTAGATGCATTGTGATATGTTCTTTTAAGATAATCAAATGGAGAATTGCTGTTAAGAGAGACGTGGTCAGGAAGATGGTAGGAAAAAGACAAGCAGACAAATGGTGGTATATTTCAAAGTTATTCAAAGCTTTGGTGATTGGATGGTATCAGATGACCGCAATTTCTTTTAAAATAATTATATCCAATACATTTTTTCTTTATTATGCCAAAGTGGCTGCCGGAAAGGTATGTCACGGTTATTACTTTAGAGAAGAGAGTTCTAAATCTTTGAACAATTCTGTGCTCAACTTTTAAAATTTGTAATCCAAAAAAATAACATAAGAAATTACAAACTTGCAAACACCAAAAACCAATTTTTACCAAGTAACAAAGCAATTTCCAAACTTTTTATCTCAACACAGCCCTGCTTGAACCAAAACTAGATTCTGTTTCTAATTTCTCCCATCAGTAGCTGCTCGTCGCACCCCATATATCTCAACCACCATACCTTCTTTCCATTTTTACACCACAATCCCACACTCCAGAAAAATTCAACATGAGAGAGAAGATGATTAATTAATCTAGTTAACATCAAAGGAGTAACTGTTGATTGAGCATAATTGTAAGTAAAGTAATATATAAAAAGAGTGACTGTTGATTGAGCATAATCGTAAGTAAAGTAATATATAAAAAGAGTAACTGTTGATTGAGAATAATCATAAGTAAACTAATATATTAAAAGAGTAACTGTTGATTGAGCATAATCATAAGTAAAGTAATATATAAAAAGAGTAACTGTTGAATGAGCATAATCGTAAGTAAAGTAATATATAAAAGGAGTAACTGTTGATTGAGTAATCATAAGTAAACTAATATATTAAAAGAGTAACTGTTGATTGAGCATAATCATAAGTAAAGCATTATATAAAAAGAGTGACTGTTGATTGAGCATAATCGTAAGTAAAGTAATATATAATAAGAGTAACTTTTGATTGAGCATAATCGTAAGTAAATTAATATATAAAGATAGTAACTGTTGATTGAGCATAATCGTAAGTACTCTAATTTCAAAGAATAACTGTAGATGATGCAATTGTTAAGTACAGTTAAATCAAAAGTGTAACTGTTGATTGAAAAAAAAAAGTATGCACAGTGATGTCAAAAATGCAATGCCGTTTATTGAGCCTAATAGTAAGCTAAGTAGTGTCAAACAAGCAGCTTTTGATTGTTAAGTTTAGTATAATCGATACAGTACGAGTTGATTAGGAACATCATTGCAAAGGGAAGCTGATAACACAAGAACGTAACTGTTAACAGAAGAGAGGAGAGTTAAGTAGAGAGATGTCAAAAAAGTGATGCAGAAATATTTTCAATTACAATATTGAAGGCCTTGATGATCAGTCATCCACAAAAAAAGTCAATAAAAAATTGGGCAATTAATAAATAAAAAAAAATTGTGAAAAATTTATTGATATATTTTTCAAGGTTTTCTGGCATCAGTTCAGGATCTCATATAGAATAGCTCAACCCCAAATCCATTAACTTTGAGATTTGAACCAAGACCCTCCACATTTAGGGTGTGTGTATATATATGTGTGTGTGTGTGTGTGTGTTTGTATATATATATATATATATATATATATATATATATATATATATATGTACATACATACATACAAATTTAGTTACCTATTGTTTATGAAAGATTGACATTTCTTGTCAGCACTTATAGGAGGGAGGGAAGGTGCTAAATTATATAGTGTATTTCTAATTGCATTTTTTAATAAAACATACTATTTACTTTGGTATAAAAAAAAGGATAAAGGTTCTCTCAAACCGGCACGGGAGCGGGAGCATGAGTGGGACCTCCTTACATGGTGTGCTATGAGAGGGTTCAAACAGTCACGGGAACGTACACTCTCTGCAGCATTCTGTTCACATTGTACACAGTATTTTCTGCATCCCCACATCCAGTATGTCACAAATTGAGAAGATCATGAGTTCCCGCAAGCATTATCTGCTTCCGTATGACTTAATTAAGTTACAAATTTCATCAAAACAATCAGATGACATTCTAAAGTAAATGTAAAATCTTTTGATATATATATACAGAGTTCGGACATTAAGGTGAGATATTCCTCGTAAGGTAATCGTTTTCTAGTACTTTCATGAATCCGTTTTTGTTTCCCGTAAATATATATTTTATAAGAAAAGTGATTCAGGATTGTAAATAATTCTTTTATTCCTTATTATTCAAATAACGTAGTTAGCTCGATGGTCCTGTTCAGCTAGAGCTAATAACAAGAGAGCCTCTTATTTATCTGAAGACATGTCTTTTATAAGGGGTAGGGATTGTCGGGGTTTGTGCATCATCAATGGTCAACGATCTCCTCTCAATGTCTTTTATAAGTATTATATGATTGCGTTTAGAGTGAGTTTGTATGCTTAGTGTGACAGTATTTATAATTTGAGTAAGTATATTAAACTCTAATGTAAATATTTAAATAGCAATTTCAGGTTTAGATCTAGATGTAAGGTTATATCCAATATATTTTAAAAGGATCTAACACAATTTGTACATAGCTTCATTAGTTTTAGTGTTTAATTTAGTTTCAGATTAAATAATAGTTGGATAATTTCAAATAAAACATAAAAATACAAAAACATCTCAGAATATCAGTAAATTATCAAAATGTACTGTTGACCATAGCAGTCTAAGCACCCACAAAACAAAACAACTTCTATAAAACACAATTTGATCTTGATTAAACAAAATAATAAAATCCCGTTCCCGATGCAGCGTGGAGAGCTCAGCGGTACTCTGGCCCGCACCTGAAGCAGGATTCCCGTTATCATTCCCGCACCAGTTTGAGAGAGCGTTAAGTCATACCATTTATATACAAAGAAAATAAATCCAAATGATCACAATGACTTGGTTTTGATGTAAAGGTTTTCAAGAATTATTCATTGATTTTCCACCAATTTCCAAATGTGTTTGTGTGTGTTGTTCAAAATGAGAACATTTTTGAAGAGATATTCCATGAGTTGTTCTTTGATTCAATAGTTTTGACTCGTGTTATTTGAACCTTCTAGAGTGGAATCCTATTGTAAAATGTTTTTGTGTCTTTAAACCCAAGTTGTTATAACCGTTGCTTATCGTAAATTTTCACCAAACATCCACTTTCACAGCTCAACAATTGGAACGGACTGGCTTCGTGAATAAAAAAAACAAATAACCAAAATTGCCAATATAAGAATAAATGTCCGAAGAGCATGTAAAATAGGAGCAAAATATACAGCTAACATTGGAATGAAAGCTATCAGCTCCTGAAGAGACGCCAGAATGCTTTGAAATGTATCCAACTTACACCATTTTACAACTATTTAAACAAAACTTAAAAACTAAGTTAATCCAATAGTTAAGTGATTATGTTAGACCTTGTTAATGTAAAAATAGACCATAAGTACAAGTACCGGTTGAAAAATAAACACTATAATGAAAAATAAATAAATAAAGTTTAAAAAAAAAGTATGGTAATGAATAAAAAAGAAAAAATAATTAATTACACCAAAACAACAAACCACATACCACAATTTAGAGGCCTCCCATTTTGTATTTTTATTTATTTTTTTTTTTTTTCAAAATAACACACCATAGCATAGAAAAACCACACCACACCCAAAAGACAAAAGAGACGTATAAAAGCCCATTTTGAAAAATACACTTTATTAATTTAAAAAATAATTTCCCAAAAGAAAAAAAAATAAGATTTACACCTTGATTTTTAAAAAAAAATATTTTTCTAAAATTAAGGAAGCACTTAAAAACACATTATAGCTAAAAATAATGAACCCCAAAACCATGATTACATGCAAGTTATGTTCTATGTATATATGCACGTTTTATTTTTGTATTTATATGTATATATAAATCTTATAAATTATAAGTACAAGATTTTTTTTTTTAATTTCATTTATGTAATTTTTTTTTCTCATAAAGAGATCTTATAATTAAAATGGTACACAAAGAATAAGGACATTAAGTACAGATTTATTCACAACCTTGGAATGTAATTGGAACTTTATAAGGATTGAGGAATGTGATGGAGGAATCTTCAGAAGAATGATTTACCTACTCCAATGATAAACGATAAAAATAATTTATAAATCTGGAACATCTAGATTATATCTAATTGGCCGAAATGATCTACGCAAGATGGCTCAAGTCATATACACATGATCTAAACATAATGGTCGCTGTGTTTTATTTAAACACATTGTCAAAACCGAATTTGACAACAATAAAGCATCACATTACATTATTTTGTTTTTTCCCTGCACATCATATATATTTGGCAAGTTTAACGATAGGGCGTAATATAGTTGTCTTAAGTACAACAATTAAAAAATGGTTAGAAATGTCCAGTCTTATGGGTTCATTTTTATTAAGTCATTAAGAAAAAGATAAATTACCAGAATTGTGTTCGAGTATATAGTTTAACACTTAAAACTAAGAAAAAAAATAAACAATATTTACAAAAGCTTAAACAAAAAATCAACTATTGGTTTTGATTTAAATGCAATTAGTAGCACTGGATTTCTCACACATTAAAAAAAAATTGATTTTTTTTTAAAGCGAAGGGCAGCAAAAGGCTTGTGAAACTACAATTTTGATTAACTGTTATGCATTCTGGAGTTTCATATATAGTAATAAAAATAAATAAATACAATATCTTTGATCTATAATAATAACTGAAATTCATTTGTGTATAAAACAATAAAAGGTTTAGAACATCCGAAGAAAAATATATAATAAATAACAATTTTTATTTAAGATAAAGGAAGTATAAAGTTTGATTTTGACTTTAAAAGTTGATATATAAAAAGTTAATTTAATATAAATGAACCTTAAATTTAAATAAAGTTTGATGTTTTGATGAAACACGTAAAGTACGAGATGAAATTATCAAGAATATAGGAACCAAATAATGAGGAATGTAGGAGGCCAAATAAATAAATTTGTCGAGTTTGGATTTACTTATAGTTACTTATGTTAAAGTTATTAAAATTACATACTTGTAATTAAATCAATTTTAAAAGTCTGCCTTATGGTCAAAAAAAAAACTATTTTTATCATTATTTATTTTTTTTTAAAAGGAGTTTCACAAGCCATTTGCAAAGGAAAAGATCAATTATTATTATAATTTTTCAAAAATAACAATTCTAAAAACTAAACTACCCAAGAATATGGTATAATATTTTTACAAACTAAATAAATGCATTCCTAAAATAGTTGCTTCTTACAACAAAAATTTTATTTTTGTTAAAATTATACGTAATAATTAATAAAAAAAGTCAACTTATCACTTAAAAAAGATAAAACAACCATCGTTTACATTTTGATAAATTTGGACGGCTTTATACGATAAGTTATTATGGTACGGAATGAATTTGATAATAAAAAATAATAGATTTATCATTTTTAGGAACTATTAGGATTTCATTACTTTCTTTTGTGCGATAACGATTTGTTTAAAATAATAAAAATAAATTTAAATTAATAAGCAAGCTTGAAAATTATTATTAAGTTTAACTAGGCAGTGGTGAAGAAATTAAATCTTCTTTGCTGAGTATATTCCTTCCGAGATCCAAAGAAGTCAACTTTGAATGAGGAGAGAATTTGCCACAGATCAAGTAATGCCTACACTCGGAAGAGCAAAATAAAAAAGAAATGTGTTCAACAGTTATAAAATAATAAAAAAATGTGCCTCATGAACAGAACAGTGAGTTTTCAGTTTTTTAAACAAACGGAAAACTTATTAAAAATGATAACAATAATAAATGAGTTAAAAATAATCATCACACAATGCCCGATATCCATTTTTAGGGATATTTATAACGGATCAAAAGGCAAGAGTTTTAAAACTAAAAATCTATCTAAACATGACAGTATTAAGGAACTGCAAAAGAATGCAAGTGAGAATTCTAGAGGCTGTAGCAACGCATACATGTTGGTGGCTGAACTAACCGTCAGACAATGTACAAGTTGGCGGCTGATGTAACACAGCTCCATGTACACAAGATTATTTTTCTTTAAATTCAACCGTTCAATGTTAGCAAGTTTTGAGATAACAAGTATTAATTAGTGTTTTGATAATATTGTGCTGCTAATGTTGATATTATTATTAAAACTAAAAGTATATTTTGAAGTATGCAATAAGCAATTGTCATATTGAAGGCTGAGGCAAAGGTTTCAAGATAGTAGCTTAACGAACCCTCAGGCAATATATAAGCTGGCAGCTAATGTAAGCAGTATGCCAGATTATTTTTCTTTAAATTTGATGATTTGTAATTTTTAAAAAATAATAATTTGAAGTTTTGATAAAATTGTGTCCCTAATTTTAATTATTAAATAGAAGTGAACATGTGTTCTTAAGCATGCAATAAGCAAACTTCATGTTTAAGAATTTTGTACGAACCATTTTCATAAACTGGTTTTACATAAAAATCAATCATTCGAGAAATTAAGTTCTAATCAAGCTCTCAGCCAAAATTTATGAATTGCTATATTGGAGGAAGAGGTGGAAAATATGAAAATCTCGGAAATGCAACTGGCAGGGCAAAATGTATCGGAGGGGGGATTTGGATTAGAGTCGGAGGAGGTGGTGGTGGTGGTGGCGGAGGTGGAGGAGGAGGCGGGAGGAAGAAAGGTTTCTTTACAGGTGGAGGTATGAGGAATAGAGGCGGTGGAGGTCGTTTGAGTAGGCTACCTGGAGCAGGTACTGTCGGAGGTGGCTGAGGAGGTTGGCCCGGAGAAACCTGAACTCCGGATAGGACGAGTGACATGTCATCTCCCGAGCATTGCCAGACTTCGATGTAGCGTTGCTTCTTCCCAAACGACATGTACCTGTGGTGTCTGAGAGTAGCGGCCGCGGCTGCAGACGCCTCAGAGTCCATCTGGATGAAAGCTTCGCCACTAGGCTGACCCTGTAAATGACAAAAACATATTTTCTCATGTTTCATGGCAAGGAATAAAAAGCGTCACACTATTTAATTATTAATAAGTATATTGTAATGATATTTTACATTACAAATTTAAAATTTTGAAAAATTAACAGAAAATTCTGAAGATAATCAAAAAGCTCATTGATATGTTAAATTCATTGGGATAAGCAAATATTATTTGTTATATTTGTCTAGCAGTCGATACAGGTAGCATTGGATACCGGTAGGACGCTCCCGCCAAGAAAGTTAGTCAGTCTGTTGAAACTAAGCTTCAGTCTCATACGTGCAGTTCAGTTGAAAAGAAGATACAGTCTCTTAAGTGTCAGTTCAGTTGAAAAGAAGATACAGTCACATACAGTCAGTCAGTTAAAACGAAGCTCCAGTCTCATACGCGCAGTTTAGTTGAATGGAAAATCTAATCTCATACGGTAATGCAGTTCAAAAGAAGCTACAGTGAGTCCTAATGCAGCTCTAGTTCAGTGCATAGCTAGTCTCATATGGTCATCAGTTTTCATGAAGCCTAGGCTCAGTCCGTTAATGGAGATACTGTTGTACAGAAGATCCTGTCCTATGCAGTTAATACTAAGCTGACTTTATATCAGGTAATGCTTGTTTATCTATATGCCTGGATGTAGCTTATCCATGAGTTTTTTTTTTATTTATTTTTTATTATTTAAAATTATCTCTGTTCTACTTTACTGGACTCGAACCCGACCTCTGAGATAAAGAGTTTTTAAAATTAAATATTATAAAATTTTTATTTAAATTATAACATATTGGCGACCCAATGTGGCACATTCTTTAATTTAAAAATATTGTAAATCATTCTTTTAATTTAAATTATAACATATTGGCTCCCAACGTAGAGGCATAACGTATACAAATTATTAAAAATAAAATTTGAATTAAATTATAACAATATATTTAAAAAGTTACCTTCCGTTGGAGATTCCTGACTAAACGAGAGCATTGTTAAACAAAAATATTGGTGTTTATTATTAATAATAATTAAAATAGTTATTGGTTATAAAATATCTAGGATGAATTGACCATGCAGAAGTAGTTACACATAACTCATCAGGAAACCACAGAATGGAGGAATGGGAGAGGAAGGCCGAGATTATAGGACACTAAGCAGATAGTGTCCGATGTCTGCTGTAAGAACTATGTGGAGATGAAGAGCTATGGAGGGAAGGGAGGAATGGGAGAGGAAGGACAAGATTAGAGTACACTAAGCAGATAGTGTCCGATGTCTGCTGTAGGAACTATGTGGAGATGAAGAGACTGGAGCAGGACTCGTGGGTATAGTTATGGAGGGAAGGGAGGAATGGGAGAGGAAGACTAAGATTAGAGTACACTAAGCAGAAAGTGTCCGATGTCTGCTGTAGGAACTATGTGGAGATGAAGAGACTGGAGCAAGACTCGTGGGTATAGTTATGGAGGAAAGGGAGGAATGAGAAAGGAAGACCAAGATTAGACTTCACTAAGCAGGTAGTGTCCGATGTCTGCTGTAGGAACTATGTGGAGATGAAGAGACTGGAGCAGGACTCATGGGTATAGTTATGGAGGGAAGGGAGGAAGGAAGAGGAAGACCAAGATTAGAGTACACTAAGCAGATAAAGCAATTTAAAGATATGATTTTGATATCGGATAAGACTTTTGAAAACATGTGCTGGTTTCACATACAATAAAAGTCGAATATGTTTGGATACCTGGCTGTTGTAGACCATGTGTACTCCCTGGAAGAGAATGTTCTTCGCATACTCCCCCAAGAACTCTAGGATATGTTCAACTTGGGCCTCGTACGGAAGGCCACGCAAACGAATGCAGTCTTTCCTGTAACAAAACCAATAATAAATTCCCTGTATATAAATAAATAACTGGAATATAATAGTCTACGAGCTGGCAGTAAAAAGTCGTCTGATCGAACACCCTGCTGGATTTAGGATATTTTAGGTACAATATTTTACAGACAATCAATACAGAATTTACTCAGCCAGTGTTCGAGAATGTTTAGCCCATGGACTGTATTTAATTTCTAATTGATGTGACCAGAGATAGCTTTAGTTATAAGATCCAGAGGAGCTGGATCTTATAAAATAAATTTAAAACAATTAATAAAACTTTATAGAATGTACATGTAAGTTAAGCAGGATAGTTACATTAATTTTAAAAGCGAAGAAACGATTATATGAACAATTTTAGAATGACTGTAGAATTGGTAGTCCCAAAAATATTGAACAATGGTAGCAGAATTAGAAATTTCTAAAAATATTACTAACTAAATATTTATGTAGTCAATTTACATAACTTAGTAAATTAAAGTGCACACAATCTCAATATTTAAGTACGCGTATATATGTAAATAACAGATAATGGATGTGTAAATGCTACAATAAAGGGATCTAACATAGGAAGGGGATAGGGGAGGCAAATAGAATTGAGTCGCCGTACAAAACAGTGACAATTACAAATAAGCGGAAGGCGTTTCACACTGAAAAAAACTCAAATTTTGTGACATGGTTTCAAAATTCATGATTTTTTTTAGCATTAGACACCCTGTAATAGTTGTTATACACTCTCTGTGAATAAGTACTGTTTGAGATTTGTTACCTGGTTCCTGAGGTAATGATGTGCTGAGGAAGTAGCGCAACTTGTGGGAGTGGCCCTAGGATAGCTGGAGGAGGGGGAGGTTGCGGTTCGTACGCCTCCATAGTCCTGTTCAGGACCTGTAGTTCAAAAACAATATTCAAATATACTCAGTATTCTCGTTTATAACAATAACATAATCCTAAGAAACAGAAATATACAATGATTGATATATAAGGAATCATCTCCAGATTCGTCATTCCAGCAAAACGCTTATGCCGTCTATGCCCCTTAAAGTGTTAAAGGCTGGGTCAGCTCAGGGACGATCTGGGACTCAACTCTAACTCTCAAATTATAACAATAGAAGATATCTTTAGAGAGCAAATTAGTTATATATATATATATATATATATATATATATATATATATATATATTTTTAATGATATTTTACATTCACGAAAACATTTTTGAATTCAAATAGCCATTGATAGCTTGAAAAGCCTGTGCAAACTACAAATCCTGATATACTAATAACATCGTATTATATACGATCTAAATTAATAATATTTCTGGACAATGCTGATGTACAATAGATATAGATTAAATGTGCATTCAAATAACAAAAAATGTGCATTCAAGCAATAACAAATTAATCATTTTAAATTGCAGAATTATAATTTTTATCTTAATTATAAACCGACAAAATGCGGAAGGTGGTGGGAGAAGACGCCAATTTTCCCGCTAACAGAGTCAGTCTATCTACAGCCATCACAGAGTACGGAATCTCAAGGTGTCTATGTCTATCTCCAGCCACAATGGTCAGTCTAAGTCTAAGTATAGCCACCACAGAGTACGGAGTCAGAGTCTAAGTACTCAGTATAGCCACCACAGAGTACGGATTCAGAGTCTAAGTACTCAGTATAGCCACTACAGAGTACGGAGTCAGAGTCTATGTCTAAGGCCAGCCGAGTACAGAGTCTCAAGCTATCTATATCTATCCTCTGCATGAGAACTGACGGTGAAAGCGTGTCACGCTGAAGAAGAAATTATCTGGGACTTATTAAAGTGCAGCTTATTTGGCATTTTATTTTAAGACTATTTGTTCAAAGGTAAAATTTATATTTTTGTAGTTATATTGATTTTTCTTTTTATTGTTTGATAATACATTGATATTGGTATTTGTATTTAAGTATTGTTTAGAAATAAATATTTGTTTAATATTAATTCACTTGGAACATTTTACCCCTGAGGTCAATTTCTCATTATAATAAAATTTATTCTAATAATTAAATCTTTTTATATAAATATTATCACAACATTAAATGGCGATCCAACGTGGCGCATCTCTTATATAAAATATATATATATATATATATATATATATATATATATATATATATATATATATATATATATATATATGTATATATATTAGATTGGTGATTCAGCTTCTCTGTCCAGAGGTGCTGCTCCGCTCCATAGTGCTATAATTTTGCCGGATTCCTCTCCGGCTTCTTCAGGCTGCCATCTATCCTTTGTGGTCAGCAAGGGAATGTGGTAAAAAGTAAATAAGGTTAAGGGGGATAGGTACCCTTACCACAGCCTTTCCCTAAAGGTAGGACAGGAGTCCCTACCACATGTATACATTTCTTTATAATAAAGAATAAAGTTTTACCTGCTGTACTTCAGCAGTAGTGCTGCGGAATAGTTCAATGTAGCGTACGCCGATAGACTCTCGGTGCCTAGAGAGGGCTTTAGAAGAGTCTTCCTCTTTCTGGAATAGAACGAATGCGTCGCCTGTACTGCGTCCATCGGGTTTGCGGACAAAAAGGACTCCTTCTTCTCCACCCATCACTGAGCAAGGGTTTTCACCTCCTTCGAAGAATTCGATCTATCAAAAGAAAAATATATAAAAATTAATATATAGGATTAATTGGCGTAATTTTAGCATGTTTCCTCCCTCTTTCCAAAGGGAGGATGGGGGGAAGAATAGACCAAATAGTTTTTGTCAGGCCCTGAAGAAGTGACTATGAGGTTACAGAACATGTAGGGAAGCGTTTTGAAATAAAGTGGTATAAAATGGGAATAGTTAATCGTTCTTTACTGGCCATACTTTAATGTATATATATAAAAAATCCTTTGAGGGACTAAACTTAATTTCTCATCACCAGAGTCATTGAGTCAAATAGAAAGCGAGGAAACACCCATAAATGACGAAGAATCAAAACAACTCATCGAGTCTACAAAATGTCATGAAGAGAATACTTACAACTTGCTTAGCAGTGCAGTCGTACGGAAGTCCTCTCATACGAATAATAACTTGAGCTCCACGTGTGAGGAAAGCTTGTGCCTCGTTGTTTGATCCTGAAACAAAAACGATAACTTCATTAAGCTCAACATTCTTTTAATAATAATTTTTAAAATAAGTCCAGAAAATTTACATATTTTATTTATCTTTGAATCTGGACCATTTGATTTTGTTTTCTTCAACAATATTAAATATTTAAATTTAAACATCCACTTATACATAACAGATTTATAGGACGTCACCTACAGGTACTTGCGCACAGAGTGCTTATGCCTAACCCTTACGTGCCGAAGCGCCAATTTTTGGTGTTGAGCAGCTTTGGCCCAGACGACGAAGCACCAATATATTGGATTTAGTATTTTGGGCCCAGCGAATTAGTGAGTAAAGTTTGTGAGAGTTCTTGGAAGAAGATAAATCACAGCATTATGAAAATAGGCTTACATTATTTCATAATGTTTTTGTTAACTTTATTTCTGCATCCATGTTACCCATCTAGGTCTTAAACCAGTATTCATCTACCTATAATTTAAGCTCTAGCTATAGCACATACTTACTGCATAATGTTATTTTTATCTTTGTGTATATTTATAAATTAGTATTAAATCTGTCCTACTTGTTTTACACCCCTGATGAAGGCTTGAATTTCAAGCCGAAACTTCGGCAAACAATAAAACCCATTTTCACATATAAAATGTAGTTTTATTAAGAAACAAAGAAATACATATCTTCCTGTGGGAACAGTCTATCATCGCTAATACTTTAAATTGATTGCTAACAGACAAATTGAAACAAAATGATAACCTTAAGTATTTATTTCCTTTATACGTACTAAGATGTCAAGATTGAGTAGGAATTGCTTGGCAAACTCGAGGATATACAACGCTATAATCGCACAAGCTCCAAACATAAACTCTATTACTCCTCATTCTCTTGAAAATACAGGATACAGTCCAAATATATTTGTTTTCTTTCTGTCTCAGGTTGGTCAACATCTATTTCAAAGTGAATTGTCGGCTATGATAATACTTTAATGCTTATGCCTTAACCTAAATGTTTGCATTGTGATGAACTTCTAACCATTAAACATATTTTAATTGAGTGCCCAATCTATTTCGAGAAAAGAAACAAGTTTAAATTAAATCTTCCGCTAAGCCAGATTTTAGAAGGGAGTAATGTTAATGAGTTTCTTAAGGATATACATCTCCTGGACAAAATTTGAAGAACCTTACATTATCATAATAATATTTCTATTTACATCAAATTGCATTAAAATCCTCACCTCATAAAAGTTTTAAATCTCAAAATCACCAATAAATAATAGGGCAACAATGGCCCTAAGTGGTTTAATTTGCCGATATAACAAAATAAAAATAAGACTTGTGCATCTGATCAAAGGGCTGTATTTCCTCTTTACTCCGGGAGCATTTGTAACACATTTTGAAAAATAACTTAACTCTTTCGAAACTGATAGCCACTTTCGTAAAAACGGGTCAGCCTGCCACGTGGCCTGTTAGCCACTTTTGTGACAAGGCCATTTCTTCACTTCGGGACAGAAAGCCATTGATGTGACAGCTTTTTGTGACATCTAGCAGCCAATTTTGTCAGCTCTAGTCACTCTTGTATCCACTAGGGTTCATACAAATACAGTTTGAGCATATTGAACAGGAGTTTCACTCTACTGCCTGGTCCCTTTGCATAGTTCTGATGCCTCACAAGGATTTTATTTTTGTTTTATCAATTGATGTCAAACTGAGGAGAAAATGTTTCTTCTACACATTCACACATGTCCAAATGAACTATTCCGTCTATACGAACATACTATACTTTGAGCAACAATCCTCCTGTATTATGTCAATAGGTAAAGAATTTGTTATTAGCCAAGATATTGCCAAGTTGAATAACAACCAATCTAAACAATCTTTTAACACCCATGTCAAAATATTATTTGTTTTAAAATTTAAATTGTATAGTCTATTTACTGGTTATCTAAATTTTCAGATATTAATAACAATAAGAGAAAAATTTACCTCCGGCTACATTGACAAAGTCCTCCCCCGTCCCTCGGTACACTTCAATATACCTGAAAACAGTAGAAACAAATTCAGTAATGTTTAATGAAGCATAAGACATTGTTATGTATCATAGACTGTGCTTTACAGGGGATCTAGACAATACAATGAATAAAAGTCCACCTCACAAGGACTGCACCATCCTGGTGTGTTTCTTCAAAACTTCAAAAAAAAAGAAGATATCAATTTAAATTAAAAAAAAGAAAAAGAAAAAAAAAGAAGAATTGATAAGGGAAAATCGTTAAAGAACATTGCTGTTGAGTTTGGAGAAGGAATATCGAGCGTATCTGATTGGGAAAAGAACAGACTAAGCATTGAAACCATTTGTTTCAAGACTATTTCTAAGGGTAGTTCATAGTGGTTATGAGCCACGCAGAAGCAGTAGCATACATTGAGAAATTGATAGTGCATTTCAAGAGTCAAGCCAAAACATTGCCAAATGTACTTCTAATGTTAAAGCGGATGCGAGATCGCGCTGCTCGTAAGCGATACTCTAAACTGAGACAGCAGACGCTCACTGCCTTCTTTACTACAGACTAGTTTGTAGCTATATTGAGTACAGTGTAAATACATAGGCTATTACAGTACATACAGTTTATGTGTTTTTAGGTGAAAGTGTCTAGATATTAATTTCAAAGCTCCATTAAAAATATTTCGGTGATTTGTATGTTTTTTTTTTTTTTGTTATTCCGTCATACCTGGATAAACCGGATTTTTGTTAA
This sequence comes from Gonocerus acuteangulatus, assembly GCA_946811695.1. NCBI lineage: Eukaryota > Metazoa > Arthropoda > Insecta > Hemiptera > Coreidae > Gonocerus > Gonocerus acuteangulatus. The sequence goes on along the minus strand of OX328128.1, from coordinate 88,859,930 downwards.
CTCGGACTGATCCTGGTCCCAGTTGATCCGGGTATACAAAGTTTTACTGAAAGTAGGTTCCGGGACACAATGATTATTCTCAGATAGTCCTTGATACCAGCGTTATTTTATATAATTTGTACAACATGTTGGTCACAATAACAAACATATTTTTAAAATTACCTAGTCGCAATGTGGTGCTTGTGCCTCTTGAGCGCCATTTCTCTGTGTTCTCCGCAGGTGAATCTGACTAGTGCCTCACCGTTACGCCTTCCCATAGGACTAAGGCAGAGGGCGACTCCGCCTCTGGAAAGAAAAGAAGAAAACAAAATAAAAGATGGAAGAAAAAAAAATCTGTTAATTTCTTTTATAATGAACGACTTCTTTGTTTTGTTTAATTTTAGTTTGTTTGGCCTATTTTAACAAGTAATTTTATTTAAAGTTGTGTAAATATCAATTAAATGTAAACAAAAAAAAAAGGGGATCCTGAAGGGATACTTAAGGAATGAAATATATATATATATATATATTGTTGTGATATAATCAAACAAAAAAAAAAGTTAAATGAGAAGAGGCATGAAAAATACGACAAGGGTTTGAATTACAGGAAAAGGAAAATTAATAAATACATTTTTTTTTTAGAAATAACTATAATTTTCAAAACAAAAAAATGTGGTTAAATAATAAAAGAACTCACTATTTTGTGGAAATATGTAATGCATGAAACATCAAATTTTATTTGTATATGTTGCATATAAAGATTCTATAGATGACATTGGCAACAGTGTAAAAACTATCTATTTGCAGGCGAATATCTGAATCTGTTAGTAAACGTCTTACGCTGAACATTGTGCTGGGACTTCTCCACATGTAAACCTCTGGATATATATGTATTGAGTTGATATCAGTACTAAACTAGTGAAGAGTGAATTTGATTGTAAAGTCTAGTAAATTTAGTTTGTCTATTGTGAGATTGAAGTTTAAAGAAGATACGTCCCGTTGAATGCCAGAAACAAGGCTCTTACAGAGTGATTTTATGCAGTTTAGAAGAGGTAAGAATTGCTATTTTTATGGCATGTACATTTTCTCATGGCAGTGAGTTTTGTCATTGACCATTATAATATTTTTGTTCTATTCATAAAGTATAAGATCTATTAACTTTTTGATTACTTTGAACCACCCTAAGATAGAGTTTATAACCATAAATAAAATAAATAGAAGTGTGAATTATTTTTACGACTTATTGTATTGCCACTGCATATTATATTTCCCGCTTAAAAGTAAAAAATATCTTTTCATCTTTATTACAATTTCACATATAATTATATCATAACAAGACGATGCAACCAATTTGTGGCTCATTAAATAATCATAACAATATATACATATATATACATATACATATATATATATATATATATATATATGTATATATATATATATACATATATATATATATATATATATATATATATATATATATATATATATACATTAATTCTTGTGAATGATGACCCGATATATATTTTTTCCACTTTTTCTAGTTTCTTTTTCTAACAGGGGGTCGATAAAGCAGTACACTCTTTGTTCACATTTACTACTTTATTTGGTATGTTTCGCCCGACATGTTTCGTGCCTTTTCGCACCTCTTCTGGGGCTTTCCTTATCAAGAAGTACCCTCGCCATGTTGTGTAGCTTGAGTCAGGTGTATTACACTTTACAAAATGACGAATAAAAAATTCTTGGTATAACTGAATGTTCTGCATAAATGAGTTTCGTATAAGTGAGACGCCACTGTATATACATATATATGATTACTCACTTTGCTACGTTTAGTCCTCGGAAGAATTTGGCAATGTCTTGGTCGCTTGATTGCCAAGGAAGTCCTCGTGCTCGTACTATGCAGTTTGAGTCGACTTCTTCATCTCTTGAGCTGAAAAGAAACGATTAGTTAGGTAATATAGTTAATACAACAATAATGAGGTTCTCCTAGTGAGAGGGTAGCTAGCGAGATGGATTCTCAAGTAAGGATATGTTTTAGAAATGGTTTCATTGGTTTCCCTAGGTTAGAAAACCTATAAACAGTGTACCTGCAAGCATATGAATCTACGTTATAATGAAGCATACATTCCGGTGGCCAGATTCTGATGGAACAAACTCGGATCTTTTAAATCAGGCAAAGTATTTTTGTGGCAAATTATAAGAAAACTGGACCATTTTTAGGGAATCTAAAGAGCGAACAGACAAAAAAATATATATATATATATATATATATATATATATATATATATATATCGTATATATAAAAAGTCTGGTCGACCTCATAAGCAGCTTTCCACCCTATGGAGGGAGGGAGGAAACTCACTCAGGGTTTTGTTTCATTGCTACAGCCACAGGGCTGAGAAAAACAAAAGAGTGCAGACGTGCATTTGCATAAATAAGTGCAGTACAAGCATCGTCCAGTCCCGCACAGTGTTTACATTCAGAGCCATGCCATAATTGGAAATTTTTATAGAATCCACTTGTGAATTCTATAATTCTCCACTATAGAATCCACTTGTGTCAATAGAATTGTGACTATAGTCTTCTATAAATCCACTTGTGGATTCTAGAATTTATAAAGTTGTATCTCTTGCAAGAGATAAAACGTTATAAATTAACAGTATTTTTACAAAAATTCCTTTGTGGTAAATTGTTAATAATATCTGGAAACTTAGTTATTATAATCAATAAAATAATTTAATGCAGTTTAAAGTAATTAAAAATTACTATTAATTTTATATTAATTATTTATTTTTTAATTTATTTATTTTATTTCAATTTTTTTTTATTTACTATTAATATTATCCCCCCCACGCATAAAAGAAATTTAAATACAACTGGGTGAGAATCGAAATTGCCGTAACTTTTATACATGGCAAGGAACATGTCCACTATGTATATTTGTTTTAACGTATCGAGTTTATTCTGTTAAAGCTGTTAAATCGCCATAGTTGTGAGTTAACTAAAGTAAATAAATAACTTAAAAATTTTGTTCATGTGTTTTTTATTGGAACATTCCACATATCGTTCCTACCAGGTCGAAACATATTCGATACATTGACAAAGTCATATATTAAAAAATGGTCTTATTCGATAAGGCATTTCCGGTAATTCTAAAAGGGTTGGAGTTGCGACATTTTGCGACAAGCTGTATTGTTCAAAAAGCAAGAGTAAAGCCTCGAATCTAAAAAACGAAATTTTTCATTGTACTAAACTGCGGGTTAAAAAATTAAAGTTCTAGTAGGAGTGGCTACTCCAAGCCCTTTACGACAACAACAGCAGTGAAAGAGAAACAAAATGCAGGAAAAGCGATTACCTTGTTCAATGGAACGATACCAAATATAAAGCACAATTTTGGATGGTTGTGATAATTCTATTTCAAAACAAAAAAATATATTTAGACACAGAACAAACAAATAGAATATTTTTTGCACCTCTTTATAACGAAGGTCCTCCCCGTGTTAGGGCGCATAGTTTAAACGATCCCTCCCTAACGAGATGTGGATCAAGTCCTGCGTGGAGAAGGTTGAGTTGGTGTAAGGACCGCTGGAAGAATTCCCTACTCCACCGTGGATGATTAGAAGAAGAATAGTATAGATTTCAATGCTCAGTAAAAAAAATAACAAAAGAAAACTTCATAATACACCAGAATTATAAATCCAGGACTCGCACTGTTAACGGTACTATATCACAAAAAAAAAGTTCCTTTAGGTTGGCAATACTGGAGGGTACTAAACGCATACTGAGAATACGGCTGATGTTTGTCCAGGTGTTTGTGCGTTTGAACAATTGCTGTACGACCTTATTAGATCTATTTTAACACTGACAATTGAAACATTTCTCTTTTAATTTTGTTGATAATGAAATTGATCAGAAAAAAAGACAGGTCATCTTAGTCATAGCATTTCAAGACAAAACGTTTGCACTTCGCCTTCTCCCACCAGCCCCATACATGAATAATAATAATATATAAATTACTTGTATGATTTAAAGAGAACAATTGTTATGTATACTCACCAAATCCCAGGTTCTAGATACAACTGGATGGTCTCATTTGCAACAAATTTATGACCTGTAAAATAGAAATATTATTTAATTACATAATGTAATATTTTGAAGAGGAAGAGCCATGTTTACAGATTGGTTTGAAATGAAGCAAATGTTTTTTTCAAAATGTACATTTAAATGAAAATCTTATATAACTTTATAATTTTTTGTTTTAAATTGCATCGCTTGGTATCACATGTATGTTTGGAACGGCTTCTTTCTCCAGCGGTGTCTCTCCTCTCTTCATCGCAATATTTCGTCGGGTTCATCTCCGACTTCTTCAGGCTGCTATGTGTCGTCCTCGGTGGTTATCAAGGGAATGAATTTTTCCCGGATTTTCCCTCCTTTATAGCCCTGCTTCGTAGGCTATGCTGGCCAATGGTGTAGGGGGTCCGTGGGCCAATAGGGCTCGAGGGCTGTCTTCGTCGTTCGTCCGTCGTCTGTAGTTCGTCGGTGGTCCGTGTGGGGCACTGGTCGTCTTGAGTCCCTGTTTTCTCCTCTATCTCCTCTAAGGAATTTTTTAAGTTCCTCTTCCCCATGCTGCCAGATTGCGAGAACATCGTCCACATATCTTAGCCAGAGCTTCGGTTTGTGTTCGGTCTTCTCCATTAACCGCCTTTCAAAGTCCTCCATGAAAATATCGGCCACAACTGGTGAGAGGGGGCTGCCCATGGCCACACCATCCTTCTGCTGGTACAGGACTCCTCTATATTGGAAGTAGCACGAAGTCAGCACAAGCTCAGCTAGTTCCATCATCTTGCCTTCCAGAAATTTGTTTTTCTTAATAATGTTGATGGAATCCTGTGCTGGAAGATTGGTAAAAAGAGATTCCACATCAAAACTCAGTAATATATCCTTTTCCTCCAATTTGATATTTTTCAAGATTTCCACCAAATGAAATGAATTTTTGACCGCTGAGAATGATTGGCCCGTGTATGGTTTCAGCTCCCTGGCCAGCACCTTGCTTGTTCTATAAGTGGGTGCCCCGATCATTGATACAGTTGGCCTGAGGGGGGCTCCTTCTTTATGTACCTTAGGAAGGCCATAAATCCTTGGGATCCTGGAATCCCCGGGGGTCATCTCAGCAATCATTCCCTGCTCCATCTTCCTGTTTTTCAAGATGTTCTTAATTTTATTTTCAATCCTTTTGGTGGGGTCCTTGATACCTTTCTCATATTTATCTGGAGTTAATAGCGATTCCATTTTTTCGTCGTATGAACTTCGGTCGAGAATGACAGTGCTGTTGCCTTTGTCCGCCTTGGTTATTACAATATCGTCACGTTTCTTCAGGTCACGTAGAGCATGTCTCTGGGCTGGCGTCAGATTATCCTTTGGTGGCCTGGCATTACTGACGAGGTGGGCAGCTTCCAGTCTTATTTTGTCGGCCATTTCTCCAACCATAGGTGTGAGAGCGGCCTCGATACTGGTCACTAATTCCTCTATCGGGGTCCGGGTGGGCGCCACTGCAAAATTCATTCCTTTTTCGAGGATTTCTGTAGCCGCCTGAGACAGTTCTATACCAGCTAAATTGACTATGACTGTCCTCTCAGCTGGTGTGGCAGGCTGAAGGTCGTTATTGCCAACGGCCCTTTTAAGGGCCACCAAATTTGGCTCGTTTCTTCTGGTCAGCTTATCCCATTTTTTCTCCTTCTTCTCCGCGTTTATATGTTCAATATGATTTAACTTTATTATATGTTCAATATGATTTAAAATACTGAATTATTTATTTTCCACTCCTTAACGCCAAGTTGTGAAGATATAGACAATCATTGATATTGAGAATGGGTAGATGATAGGGGTTCGGACAATTGATAAATAAAACTATATTTCAGGTAATTGTGAAGTTTAGGGGCCTCCTCACCAATTTTTTTTACTGGTTGTTCTATGAGGTATTTTGATGCACTAAACATGAATCCGTTAAAAAAAAAGTCGCTCTCAACTAGGAAAAAAGTTATTAAGCACGGAATTTCGCTGTTATGCAGGTTAAGAAAGCTTAATTATAATAGAAATGAAGTTGCACAAATTTATAGCAATTATTCACAACCAATTCCGTCGATTGTGGAAAATGTGGCGAGAAATTAGAGTTAAATAGAAATGATCTTTCATTTCGCTCCCGAAAATGAAAGATTAGAAGATGTCTAGGAGATAGGCTAAAGAAGAATGCAGCATTTATATCTTTGTTTTAAATATTTATATTTTATGTTTATTTCGCATTTTTGTCATACGTGCTAGGCGTTTCTGCTCGCTCAAGAAGATATCAAAACTCTAGTCCATCCAAATCGCTAAAATTAATAGAATTCTATTAATTTTATTGCATTGGATTGACTAGAGTTTAGTTATCTTCGTAAGCACGTATGCCCACAAGCAACAGGTTACGACGGGTGAGGAGGCCCTTAAAATTTACAATTATTTTTCAATAAATAATTGATCACAGGGTGGATACAGGGTGTTCAATAAGGTATTTTGATTTAATAAACACGAATCCGTTAAAAAAAAAAGTCACTCTCAACTAGGAAAACATATATTAAGCACTAAAGTTCACTGTTATGCAGGTTAGGAAAGATAGCGTAAACAACAATATTTGTAAAAAAGCGCATGCGCAGCGATGTAAAATTGGAAAGTTAAGAACTCTCATTTGAAATGTTGATCAATTATTTATTGAAAAATAATTGTAAATTTTAAGGGCCTCCTCACCCGTCATAACCTGTTGCTTGTGGGCATACGTGCTTACGAAGGTATCTAAACTGAAGTCAATCCAATTCACTAAAATTAATAAAATTCTATTAATTATAGCGAGTTATATTGATTAGAGTTTTGATATCTTCTTGAGCGAGCAAAGCAAGAAGAAACGCATAGCACATATGCCCATAATGCGAAATAAATATAAATATTTAAAACAAAAATATAAATACTTCATTCTTCTTTAGCCTGCTCCTAATCTTTCATTTTTGGCAGCGAAATGAAAGATAATTCTATGTAACTCTAATTTTTATATTTTCTTCATTACTTATAAAAACAGTTTAAAGGAAACTTTTCACATTGTTATTGGCATTGATAGGTAATTAGAAGTACTGATCATAGTCAAACAAAACCAAGTCCTCTAAATGGTGTCTTTTATTTTGAATGAAAACGGACATGATTTTATTTTTCACTATCTTATCATCTTATTAAGAAAAAGTTCAGAAGTATTTTTTTTTATGAGTTATTTATCATATTTTTGTTCCATAAGGTTAAATTAATATTCAGTTGAAATGTTTATATATTACAAATATACACATATACATATTTAATAAGCTTAATATAGCGAAATAATATGCGAGTTACTGAATATGGAATATTTAGCAATAATATTTTGAAACTATAATACAGCCAGAAGGTCATAAGAATCCTCAAAAATTTAACCACTAATTAATAATTAAATATTAATAACAAATTCAATAAACACAATGTTCATTTAAAAAAAAAAATAAAATACTTTTTCCTTTACCTTTTTAAAGCAATTTCCAGGCTGGAATAGTGCTATATATATTTTTTTTTTATAGCAAAGACACCGAACAGAGCGATTAAACAATATGACAATAACAGGAGTTTGTAAACTGTCGACGCGTACGAAAAGAGCACGGAGGAACAAGAAAAACGCAAAGCAAGCGAAATTTGTGCATGCCTAAGATTGTACTGTCCTACTCGATATCTTCAGACAGCAGGCAAAAACTCAGCCTTATCACAACCACCATTCTCAACATATCTTCCTCTTTCTACAATATATATATATATATATATATATATATATATATATATGCTTATTTTTATTTGTTTCCTCCTTAGAGAGCTTATTTTTTGTCTGCAAGTCTCATGCAATAAATAGCATATCACTTGCATTTGTTATTAACATATTTTGTTTCTTTAGTTATTAATAATTTCAGGAAAAATTTACAATTGAGTAAGTGAGATGCAAAACTCGTTCGTTCCACAGGAACATATTTTTTAGGAAGCTCAAAAAACTCAAAATTACGTCGTGTAGAGTGGCCAGATTATTTATTTATTTATTTTTTTCCTTTAAAAGGTAGATTTTTTTTTTGGTTGGATTTAAGGCATGTCAACCTTTAAGGTAGATTTTTGTTTACAGATTTATGTTTCAACATATGTTGAAATATATTTTATAATCTAATGACATCTAAATTTTTCTTAAAAAGGAACGAACGTGTTTTGCATCTCACCACCTCAATTTTAAAACTACACAAACTACAACAAGAAAGGAGAAAAATAAATGAAGAGGTCACAATATAAAAAAAGTAAAAAATAAGACAGAATAAATGAATAATCAACAAAAAATTAAAAATAGAACAAATTAAAACAGAAAAGTAAAATGCTTAATAATGTATTTTAGTTATAATAGGCATTCCGTCTTTCCAGTTCTATGTAAAGCTGATAAGCAAATTCTATTATTGCCCTATTATGGCACATAAACAGAGTTTGTTGTGTTGATAGCCAAATTCCGTTTTTTTTTTATAACTGTTGTCTTAGTTTGCTTTTAGCACTTTCCTCCGAAGGAAAGTAGCTATTGAGGTTGGACTCATGACGGAATTTTTGAAAAATGTCTTCAAATCTTTATCGATCCTACCTAGTAGACACCGAAAATGACCCCCGTTAAAATTTATATATATATATATATATATATATATATATATATATATATGCATATATATATATGTGTCTGTTAACACGATAGCGGCCAGAGTTTTTGTTTTTTCGTCACGAAACTTGGTATATAGCATTCAATTAGCAAACGATTGAACGAGTTCGTTAACCACCAAAATCGGTCCACCGGAAGGGGGGGTTTACCCTGAACCCAAAACACTAATTTGACCATTTCAGCCGTAATATTTGTTATATTTCAACGAAACTTGGTATTAGTAGTGGTAATATACAGAGAAAAGTGAGATATAAAAATGAACTAAATCGGTTCATAAGGAGGGGGGTTTACTCCGGACCGACAATACCAATTCGCCACTACCAGCCGTGATTTTAGGTACATTTCGACAAAACTCGGTATTCATAGTGGTAATCTACAGGTAAATATGTGTTGTAAAAATAAACTAAATCGGTTCATTAAGAGGGGGGGTTTACTCCAGACTCACAATACCAATTCGCCACTACCAACCGTGATTTTTGGTATATTTCAACGAAACTCGATATTCGTAGTGGTAATCTACAGGTAAATATGTGATGTAAAAATAAACTAAATCGGTTCATTAGGAGGGGGGGGGTTACTCCGGACCCAAATTACTAATATACTCATACTGGTCGTAATTTCTGCTGGGTAAACGTGGGTAACTCATGGGAAAGAAGTGTTATAAAATGAGCTGAATCGGTCAATCGGAAAGGGGGGTTTACTTTGTAATATATTTCAATAGAAAAGCCAGCCAGACATAGATCCACAAAGGCGCCGCAAGGAGTGCTAGAGGGACAGTATCCGGTTCCTGCCAAAATCCTGTATCCGGTTAGATCAAAATACGATAATATGAGGTTTTTTGTATTTATTACGTAGTGTAGTAGGTACCATGTGTAAACATAACTCTGGAAGCAAATTAATAATTTATCAGTTACTCATTACAAAATTAAAAGAGAACTATTCATGTTTTTATTTTATTTATGTAGGATATTTTAAGCAAATTGTTCTGGAAAGCAGTCTACACTACCCAAATTCTGAGGAAAGTGCTTAGTTATGCAGCTCCTGCGTGACAGACTTTTTGTTAGGTATGTGTGAATTTGCGGTATAAATAGCTTTAAATGAGCCCCTTTGTTAGATTTTTCCAGCGGTTTTCCCAAGTTTGATATATATATTTTAAGTGTTTTTTCGATATCTTATCATAAACAGTGGTAACTTTTTGCAGCAGCTTTAGCCGCCTTATCAGCTAACTCCCCACATTTCCAGAGTGTTCCATAATTCACTTTTTATATACATATATATATGTATATGTATATAAAAAGTGAATTATGGAACACTCTGGAAATGTGGGGAGTTAGCTGATAAGGCTATACATATATATATATATATATATATATATATATATATATATATATATATATATATATATATATCTGTGATGTATGCAGCGTTATTTGTGGAGTTCTCGATTTCGTAGAAGGTAGAAAAATAATGTCTCTCCACTGTTTTTCAAAGTATTTATTAGCAAAAGCTTTTCGAGAACATGGTTCTCATCGTCAGTGCATCTACAATTTTCACAAAAAATTGTAGATGCACTGACGATGAGAACCATGTTCTCGAAAAGCTTTTGCTAATAAATACTTTGAAAAACAGTGGAGAGACATTATTTTTCTACCTTCTACGATATATATATATATATATATATATATATATATATATATATATATATATATACATATACATATACTGTGTGTATGAATTCAATAAAGGAGAAAATGCTGGTTCAACTTATCAAAACCTTTTCTGCAGTCTCCAAAACTCATTAAGCGGCAGGAACATGAATTTAGTCAATGAAGTGAAAAACAAGGCGTTAGCTATCTTTAATTCAAAACCAAACATTTTTTTCAGAAAAGGCATTCAAAATTTGTTTTCAAGATGGCAAACTCTTAAATAACAAGATGGTAAATACATTTTAGATTGAACGTGTTTCATTGATTTTAACCTATATATCATATACCATTAAAAATCGACATTACTTACGAGATGACCTGATAATTTTGTTCTTTTCTGCATACTTTTTCGTGCATAAAAAATGAAATAAGATATTACAAAATTTTGTAGAACCTTGTAAATAACAATACTGACTAATTATAGCCTGTTAGGGTAATGAAAGAGCTGACGAGTTGGCCAATATCGGTGCAGCGACAATCCCCCTTTCACCAGAACCTCAATGTGGGATTGCACCAGCTGTGGCCAGATTAAGTATTAGAAGGTGGGCGGAAGCTGAGCACAGGAGGAAGTGGTGCAGCAGCTCCACCCAGAGACAGGCAAAGATGTTCCTTTCCTGTGTGGACAAGAAGAGGACGGAGACTCTCCTTAATCTGTGCAGGTCCAAGGTAAGACTAGTAACAGCTCTTCTTACAGGTCACTGTAGAATGCACCGGCACCTCTACTCCATGGGGCTGACCGGGACTACATGCTGCAGACTGTGCCTTGAAGACGACGAGACGCCGTACCATATCATATGCAGATGTCCAGCACTTGTAGCGAAGAGATACCTGCATTTTGGTGCAGACTTCATAGATGACCCTAGAAGACTACCTGAATTGAACCTTCGGACTCAATTAAGGTTCATCTCGGATACGGCGCTGTTGGTGTAACAGGCTGGCTTGTCGGGTGGCACAATAGGCCTTGTAGGTCTCGGTGCAGCTCCCTCTCTACGGGCACCCGCTTTAATAATAATAATAATAATAATAATTATAGCCGGTTCAGACAGACAGAATTTGAAATTTTGAGAGAAATATTCCCGACGGATCCATCAATTGCAAACTCTCATTTCAAGGAACAACACTACACATGAAACATCATAAAACTGATTGTCTCTCGTTTAAGACTAGGGAATGCTTTGAGAGGTCAGACAAAGGAAATAGTGTCTAATTTTATCAATACTTATAGCCAAAGCTAATACTAAAAACGTTTTAAACCTCCTAGTGATAAGGTTATAATAGAAAGAATTTTCACCGCCAATTTCTTGCACGGGGAATATAGGCCACACCCTTTTCCCTCCAACTAAACCATCTATTTGAACAGGCTATAGATTAAATTGTTTTTAACCTTAGCTTTGGCTAAGTATTGATAAATATTAAACACTATCTCCCTTATCTAACCTCTCAAAGCCTTCCCTGGTCCTAAACGAGACATAATCAGTTTTTATTGAGTTTAAAGTATCTTTTTGTTTGTTGTAATGGAAATTCAAATGGCAGAACCATCGGGGTTATTTCCCTCAGAATTTCGCGCATGCGGGATTAGATCTATTCCATCTAATTGAACTGGCTATAGTAAGTAATTGATATAACAATCTAACCTTTTCTACCATCATCGAAGACTACTCCAGACTGACGTGTAATTTGCCATTCTAGCACCTTCCCATTTATAGAATTATTTCTTAATAAATAAAAATAGAAAAATTGGTGTCCATTTGAATAATATTTTCTATTAAAATCGTTTACAAAAATAATATAAAACAGCAAAAATGGCAATAATTAAAGCTAGAAAACTTACCATCTGATATTACCCTCTGAATTATATTGACCATGTCTCTCAATTCTTTTGAGAAGAAACTTGTGTCTTCAGAATTAGGTATGTCCAAAACTATAGTATGTGTTAAGGAAACATTTATACAGATTAAATGTAGGGTATATTATAAATTAAACCAAGACTAATGAAAAATGAAAAATCTCGCAGTCCGGGATAAGAACATAATGGTGAAATTATGCAAATTTAAAAGTATATGCTTAGCTGAACTCCAAGCCATCTCATTGTGCTTAGAGAATATACAATAAGTTAATATAGAAAGAATAACAATATGTACGGAATAATAATCACTTTTGATGCCACCCATATTTTGAAGTGCAGCCCAATGTACCATTTTAATGGGGGTTTTTTTCCAGAAAACAACTCAAAGTAGAAAAGAAGGAAGTCAAATCTGCCTGAAAAAACATGACATTCGAAATACAGCAAGCCTGATTGTTGTATTGCAGTTGAAGTTTTTAAGCTTTTCCTCGGTTATCGGAGTGGGTGAAGTTACAAGGTGAGGGATAGTAAAACTCCGACACATAATCGGGCAAGACACCCTTACCCCAAGGCCTGGCAGTCAACCTGTTGAGCAAATCTCTTTCAATCTGAAACATGTACAGCCACAACCGAATAGTTATAAAATCCTACAAAAATATTAGCAAACAAGTCAAGTATATATATATTGAGGGACACATTGACGCAAAACAGAGCAGTACAGTCGACACCCTCACAAGTTGACAAACGGGACATTTTATTCCAATGCATGCCACTGGTTTATTCTACAAAAATGGTAACAATCTTGTTATGACAGGCCAAACAAGAACTAAAGGAAATTAAAAAAATAATACTTGAATGTCCTTCAAGTAAGAGTGGCAAAAGAATGACTGAATGACAAATCAAGACATAACTACTGCAAGAAGAACCTCTTTACGACCAAATACATTGTTCTGATCTGTATACCACTGAGTGACGCTTCACGACTAAATGCATTAGCCTATTTATTTTTTTTATATTCCATTGTTTATGTATTTATTTTATCCTATAAATTTCTTTTTGTTTGTTCTGTTGAGAATTATTAATGTACATATTTAACCTCTGTAAGTCTTGTTTTTTTCTCTCCAACAAAATATGTTATTCAGCATTCCCATAATGAACTATTATGTCAGCTAGCTAATCGTCAAAATAGGTCAATTTGGAGGGAGAATTTACTCTGGACACCAAATAGTAATATTCTCCTTAGATCAAATTATTTGTAATATTGCAACCAAACTCAATTTACATTGTGCTCAACTAAACACAAAGATATCTTGTAAATAAAAACTATTTAGGCCCATTAGGAGTGCAAATTTATCCAGAGAAATAATTATTAATTTTCTAATATCGGCTGTAATTATTGCTTCCTTGTCTTCATCGTTCCTAAGAACTGGATACAAAAAATTATCCCTGTTAAAATTGATGTATGTCTGGGCCACAAGAGAAATAACTCCTAAAATGCTGGAAATATCAAAATGTTTTAAAGGTGCAAAGTTTTAGTTCTCGTCGAGATCTATAAAATGGTGCCCTCAGAAATAAGAAAATAATTCTTCTAAGGGCTGAAATATACCTTTGAAGGGAAAGGTTTCCTCTTTACCTATATGATGGATTACATATTTTAAAAGTATTAAAAAAACAAGGAAGAACTGTGCTACCGGATTTTTTATGTCAAGTAGTTCTCTGTAAAAATACTGTTTGATTTGCATGTATTTCTCATTTGAATAAAAAAAAAAAAAAAAAAAAAAAAAAAAAAAAAAAAAAAAAAAAAAAAAAAAAAAAACACTTTAATTTATTCAAGTTGTATTGTTAGAGGAGGGATAATTCAGCTTAAGAGAGTGTGCTCAGTATAGAACAACGATTCCCTTTAGTCTAAACTAAAATATAAAATAAATGACAAACGAATGATTGGACCAGTTGTCAAATCGTCGTGTTTGTTGTCAACGAACAAAATCAGTCAATCCCAAAGAGGAGGAGATTTTTCTTCGGACACAAATTAGTAATATGATCCTAACATTGAGTTATTTTTTTATAATTATGAGACTCGGTATAAATCATGGTCAACTGAAGAGAAGAAACACTGAAGAGAAAAGAATTTTTGAAAATCTTTGCTTAAGGTTTCTTTGGTGGAGCACTTTTTTATTGTTATATTTAGCAGGAATCATATCCTCCTTCCTCAGGCGGGTGTAATTGAATTTAACATGTTCAATGCTGTTGCCATCTTGGCTCACTTCGAGCCATGGCTGGGGTTGATTGAGGGAGCTACAAGCAGGTGTTTACTAGCCAGGAGGGCAACGAGAAACTGAATGGGCCTGAGCTCTATATGGTGCTCGCCGTGTCTGGGAAGGGGTGAGGGAGCACCGTATGATGCTCTCAGTCCAGTCATAAGGGCTTGATGGGCACCATAAGGTGCTCATTGTATTAAAAGTGTTAATAAATATATATAGTTTAACAGGATTCATTTTCAGTATCCAGTAGATAGGATTGATGAAGATTTGTAGCAGTTTTTGAAAACTCTTTGATGATTGTAACCTCAATAGGATATTCCTCTAGCAATTACAAGAGGAACATCGAGACAAGAGTGTTGATCGTTTGGATTGCGAAGGTAGATATAGTTAGGTAGTATCACAATAAAACAAAATTTTTTATAACGAAATGTGTTTTATTTCATGCTGATGTTTCTTCTTGAAATTTCAAGCTTAACCCGGGCAATAAGAAGGAGAACTATGCCTCAGGGATACGCAATAATTTTCTGAAATGAGAAATGATTGCACATCCATGAATTTCAAGCCGAAATGCCAGTAAAAAACGAAACACATTTTCTTATAAAAAATGTGGGTTTATTATAGTGCCAAGAAAATTATTATGCTCCATGAGCATACAATTTTCAGAAGGCGGGGGATTGAAGGATAAATCTGAGCACTGAAAATAAAATATAAATAAAACTACTCACCAAAACTAGGAACGCATTTCCAAAATAATGAAACGGCCTATTCACAATAAATTTTACACAGAGAAAATTCTACTAATTGTGCTATAAGGCAGAAAGGGTCGGTAGAAAATAGGTGATCTCTGACCTCATTGATAGTGTTATCAATACTAATCACAGCCACAGTTCTTGGTTACGACATCGTCTAAGAGATAGTACAAATTTCAAAACATTCAAAGATTGCAACTTATAACTATGATGTACTTTTAGTAGGACGAAGAAAACAATTCATTATCAACTCTCATATTGTCTTCCATCCATTATACCAAAGAGTTCTGCTCGAGACAACGGACACGATCTACTAAGTGTACTTTAATCTTGGTCTTCCTCTCCCTTCCCTCCATAACTATTCCCACGAGCCCTGCTCCAGTCTCATCATCTCCACATAGTTCCTACAGCAGACATCCTATATATAGGTTATTTTAAGCAAAAATTGACGGACTTTTTAAATTAAGAAATTGTACACACAAGCATCCAATCCCAATGAAACGATTTTCCTTATTTTCACAATATATCTTTCTCATTAGAATGGCCCTAAATGCTAAGGATCTTTTTTAATGACAAGTGATAAGAATTAGTAAACATTGCAGGTACAGGTGAATAGGAATTATATTCCCACGAGCCCTGCCCTATAATATAAATTATATTATATTTACTAAGCGGCAAGTAAGCTCTCCCAACACCATTCTCCGAGGCAGTCAACCGTTTTCACGTCGTGTAAACAGCCTAACAAGTTATTAGTGGCGAGTTAGTAACTGAACGTACCACTACATGTAAACAAGTTCTCGACATTTGCCACAAAGCCAGGTTTTAAGCGCCTTGAAATCTTTCTGTAGTACACCTATTGGGTAGATAAGAAGTACGTGTTGGCTAGACTTATCGTGGAACACCAGGTACTGGGTGTAGGGGAAAGGTGCAAAATAATATGGTTGACCCAAGAAAATTGTTTTGTTCAGAAGTCAACAATGTTTAATGTAACTTTTTACAATGAATAATAAATAAGTCAGACACTTTTAAGGGGGATAACATGTTAAAAAAAAAAAAAGAGTAGTTTTTCTTTCTAATATTATATGAAGTTTTTTATTCACACTGCGATTTAAACCGGTACAGCTGTACAAGATCATGTGACCCAGAGTCAATGAGAGCGCAGAGAACAACCACAACTGCCCAGATGATTGGTGCTCTCACTCACTCTTACGCAGTGTATTCCAGTCTATCATAGGCAACATTTATTTTCATGTTTCCTGATAATTAAACCCCATAAAAAGTGTCTGCCCTTTTGTAATTATTTTCATTTATGTTTATTGAAGACACTGTTTAAATCGCAGTGTCAATAAAGCTCTTTTTTTAATATTAAAAAAAACTATTTTGGGTTTTTTCATTTACATTTTAACCCACTTAAAAGTGTCTGGCTTATGCATTATTCATTGTAAAATTGCCAGAATTTTCCGTTAAAGATTGTTGCCTTCTGAATAAAACACTTTTCTTGGGCCAACCATATTATTTGGCACCTCCCCCTATACCCAATTCCTGGGTTCCATTGTAAGTCTTGCCCTTCTTATCTACCCAAGAGATGCACTATAGCAAAATCAAGGTGCATGAAACACTTCATGAAAGTGCATTACCAGCTCTTGGACTATTATAAACTAAGTGTAAGGACTATTATAAACTAGGATATTTACTGACTTCCACAGCAAGAAAGCAGAATTTACTGCCATTTTGGGAAAATTATAAATTTAGTAATATATAATTTTATAATTTTTTTTTTTATTATAAAATTATAAATTTAGTAATAACCCCACACGGGCGCTAATGACCTAGATGTAGATGCGCCGTAAAAAAAAAAAAAAAAAAAAAAAAAAAAAAAAAAAAAAACCCACACATAGTGGATTGATTTTGCATATTTTTTCAACACATCATTATCACTAGTCAGGCTCAATGTATCACTCTCGTCCGCTCGAAACAAGAGGACCAGAAGAGGCGTGGCCGGAGGAGAGCTAGGCCTACCCTCACATGGGCTGGGTGCAGGGCATGCGCACTACCTGGTTCTTTGGTTTGCTGGCGGACTTTAACCGAGCTTCGATGCAAGGGAGCAAAAATTAAGGCTGTTACGGTGAAATTAATGATTTGGTAAATGTGAAGGAGCGCGGTCTCCACACCGATCCTTTTGAAATGTTACACTATAACGTATTTTGATGCACTAAACACGAATCCGTTAAAAAAAAAAGCTCGCTTTTCACTAGGAAAGAAGTTATTAAGCACTAAAGTTGACTGTTATGGAGGTTATAAAAGACGGGATAACAGCGTATTTGTAAACACGCGCATGCGCAATAGTCCTTAATGACGAAGTGTAAAATTGAAATTTAGACTCACCTTGTGGTAGCTGACTTGGTCGTAAATTGTCGCTTTTGGGCATACGTGATATGCGTTTCCGCTCGCTCAAGAAGATATCAAAACCCCTAGCCAATCCAACTCGCTAAAATTAATAGAATTCTATTAATTTTAGCGTGTTGGGTTGACTAGAGTTTTGATATCTTCTTAAAATTAAAAAAAAAATTAAAGAATGGTTTATTATTTTAAAAAAATATTTTTGAATAACTAACTGGAGATAAATTGATAAATAATTGATGGTAAATTTCAATTAGACATCCTTATTACGAACTTTTCCATACCCGCGCATGCGCATGTTGACAAACATAGTAGGTTACATTACCTTTCAGAACCCGCACTACAGTGAACTTTAGTGTTTCATAACTTCTTTCCTAGTGAAAAGCGAGCTTTTTTTTTAACGGATTCGTGTTCAGTGCATCAAAATACGTTATAGTGCAACATTTCAAAAGGATCGGTGTGGAGACCGCGCTCCTTCACATTTACCAATGATTTTGTTCCGGAGTAAACCCCAATTCCGAATGAATTGATTCTTCAGGTCAAGGAATTCGTACAATCGTTTCTTAAGGGAAAGCTATATATCAAGTTTGATGCAGATAGAACAGTATTTTTAGGCATAAATATATGTTTATAGACAGGTATACATTTTAACTGGGTCATTTTTGGAATCAAGTAGAAAGGGTTGATAAAGATTTGAAGACTTTTTACAAAACTTCTTTCATGAGTGCTACCTCAATTGCTTTCAATTACCTTCAGGAACTCTCAAAAGAATAAGATATTACAAAACAAAACAAAACCTAAGTCGAATGAAACAAAAAAGAAAAGAAAAATCAGAAAAGTCATTCAAGAGAGTCATTGTTAACAAAAAATAATTATGACAAAAACATGAACAAACAAAATAACTATGATCGGAGCACTAGTTTGAAAAATATGTTCAAGAAATATGCTATAAAAAAAAAAACAGAATGAAATACTTAATACACACAGGATTAAAATAACAATACATCTAAGATAAATGTATGTTTGATACTTCAATGACACAATAATGAAGTATTCAAAGAGGAACAGAAACTTAGGCGGAATAAGTTGATTAACACTATTAGACAACACAAAAATTAAAAATATATCCACAAATGAGAAAATGCAATACTCAGAAGACAAACGATTCATTTTTATTCTTCACTTCCAAGATGCCTTAACCACATCAGTATCTGAGGACACACATTTAAAACGTAATAAAATTATAGCTTTTAATTACCAAAATCTCTTGAATAATATCCAATCAATAAAGGCTTGAAGTTCCGTGGAAGAGGACTGGAAAAAGGCGTTGGATAACACCAAGATTATTTCCTTATCTGAAATGCTTTATCTATGATTCCAGTTGGGACAGTTATCCAAGTCAAATTCTATCCAATAGATTTCAAGCATCTTCAATTTATTCCTTTATGGCTTCCTGGCGAACAAACAAGAAAAAAAAAGAAGCGAAAATCTCTATTTATTACGGACTTATTGAAATGAAACCGCGATTAGATTGTTAAACGCGCCCTGCGAGAAACCGAACCGCTTAACACTTGTTGATTCTGATAACGGTATCAGTACGCGTTGTTTACAATATATTACAGTAAGCCATTCAATCGATTCATTTAAATTAAAGAATGTCAATCAAATTAAGAACAATTTCGTAAAATACTACAGAAAACGTAGGGCTTTCAATAACCTTTTTTTGTGAATGAAGGCTAAAATAATACCTAGTAACTTTTTTTTATGGGTTTATTATTCTTCCTTAACTAATCAAAAATTATATCTAAGAGTGTTAATGCGAAGAAAACATTTTAACTGGACAACAAATTACGATTTTCCGAGTGAATGTAATGCTGATTTGAAGATAATTTTTTGAGCGAGCCCAAAACGTGGTCCCTTTTTAATTGTTAGGTTTTTTATAGTCCTCTTTCAATACATTTCAAATTTAAAGCCCATTTTTTTATATTTATTATAAGAAAGTATGAAAAAAATAAACTAACTCTTAAGTCGTTTTCTCAAAACTTCTTAAAAGTTTAAATGTTTTTCAAATCGGGCGATACTCTCGCGCCCTTAATTTTCATCTGATCAACTTCAAACTTAAACTCCAGCTTCCTGATATTTGCCAGTAAAACAAGAAGGATTTGTACGACCCATTGAATTATAACGATTTTATTACGGATTTTTGACGAATTTTTTAATAGAAAATAATGTTTTTTTTTATTTTATTTTTTACGGCGCTTCGACATGATTCTTGGCCATTAGCGCCGAAAAAAAAATGAAAATGAATGAATAATTGTTCGCCATTTTCGAAAAAATTAATATTTATTAAATATTCGACGTACTTTACTGGATTTAACCTTTTTCTTTTGAAATAATTTTAGTTTTTCGTTCTAGATTAAAAATTGTCGCCTGCAGACTATCACCCGTGAAAGAAGAGGGTTTCCGTTCATCAGACACAGCTCCGCCATCGCCATGGGCGTATATAAGACATAATTTCAGGGGGGGCTGAAATTATTAAATTCTGGGTGGTATAGAATACCAACAATCTAGAACTTGGAATAGTTTTAGCCAACTCTATTATACCCAAAATAAAATATATTTTATGAACTAAGTGATCTTATTTAATTTATTTGTAAGGAATTTATGACACGTTTTTACCGATCACTTCCCGAAAAATTTCGGGGGGGGGGCTGTAGCCCTCTCAGTCCCTCCTTATAAAACGTTTCTTATCAAGTGAAAAATATTGAGTTATTTATAAATTCAAGAAAATGACATTGATTTTGATCGCACAAAATCTAGTGCCATCGAGTGTGTCCGTCGACACACTTCGAAAACATAAACAGGGGTTTAAATCATTTATATACGTGATAAACATAATGTTTAGCCAGTAATGACCCAAGTGGTTGAACATAAAATACATACCGTCGTTTGGGGTGAGTTCGGACACATTTTCGAGGTTTTTTCGTAATTAAAAAAGACAGAATTTTTGTAAAAATCTGAAAAAATTCATGCATGAACCCTTAACATTTGTCTATCGAATAGTGTACTTTGTTTTTTGAATATCTCAAAAATTTTCATTTTTTTTTTATAGCTGAAATGTGTCCGAACTCACCCCTACGTGTGGGGTGAGTTCGGACAGCCTTTATTTTTTGTAGAAATCTTAACTTAAACTATAGTTGGAGTGAGCTCGGTCATAATTTACGATATTCCAAAGAGGAATATTTTCTAAAATATTTTTTAAATTTACAAAATATTCTTTAACTTTTTCCTTATCCACTTCTGCTCTACACCTTTTGATGCTTTGTGTAAGGCATCAATGGCTGATTCCTTTTCATAAAGCCCTCAAACCATTCCAGTCTGGCTTGTTGTCTTAAAATCCTGCGATTTTTTTCCTGACCTATCCAAATATGTTTTTACGATTTGGCGAATATCTTAATCCAGTTAATGGAAAGACCCATTCAGCTGCAGTTAAAATTCCCTTTGATATTTGTTTTTCTTATTAACTGAATTTTGATTGGCCACCACTTTTTTTTGGTGTGCGTTTCTCTAACTTTGTCATCTAAAGTCGATGTAGGTATTTTGTTGTACAACAAAATACCTAAATCGATCCGCTGCCTCCCTCAAAGTCTTCTTCTTGGTTTTGACATGGTCAATCACATTTTTCAAAGCCTCTTTGGAATAAATACTGTTTTCCTTCAGGTCAAGAGGACGGGGGTATAATTGATGCATGTCCGAACTCACCCCACGGTATGCGAGTTTTTTACTTAAACGAGAAAAAAAAAGCTTTTGGACCAAAAAAAAATAAGTATATTTATTTATGTATCATTAGCCAACATATAAATCTACTATACAATATGAAAAATTAGGGTTCAACTACTTACAGAGCCTCTGCACAGATGTTTGTTTCTAGCATTTCGAAAATCATGGAAATTACAACTCACATTAAAATATTCGTTACTCACTTCAAAGTATTCTCACAGCGATTTCGGCTTAACTGTATGGGGAAAATGGAATATCGATCGTATTTGTCAAGCCAATTATGACCCTAATGAAAAAGTTTGCTCAAGGTCACGAGATTTCCTGCGCCATGCACTACTGTCCGAACTCGTACTACCTGTCCGAACTCGTACTACCTGTCCGAACTCACCCCAAACGACGGTATATGAAGAAGGTCACAGGACGAAATGGAGATGAGCAGGCCACCTCGCCCGGGAAACATACTAGGCGCAGAGGACGACATTTTCCAAGATGGGCTGATGAAATTACAAGGGTAATAGGTGATAAACGGCAGAGAGCAGCTCGGTACGGAGGCTCAGAGTGGAATTAATCGAAACATGGATGGATTAGTTTCCCCAAATACAAGCTCAAGTCTCTCATTGATTTCTGTCACTAATTAACTTTCGTAGTCTTTAATTATTTCACAATATAATTATAATGTTGCACCTATTTTTCCATTCCATTTTGTTATTTTAATAAATTGTATCATAAAAACATTGTTCTTTTATTTTATGTTTGATATATACCGTCATTTGGGGTGAGTTCGGACAGTAGTGCATGGCGCAGGAAATCACGTGACCTTGAGCAAGTTTCTTCATTAGAGTCATAATTGGCTTGACAAATACGATCGATATTCCATTTTCCCCATGTAGTTAAGCCGAAATCGCCGTGAGAACACTTTGAAGTGAGCAACGAATATTTTAATGTGAGTTGTAATTTCCATGATTTTCGAAATGCTACAGACAAACGTCTGCGTAGAGGCTGTATAAGTAATTAAACCCTAATTTTTCATATTGTATAGTAGGTTTATATGTTGTCTAATGATGCATAAATAAATATATTTATTTTTTTGGTTCAAAAGGCATTAATGGAACGCCTTACACAAAGCATCAAAAGGTGTAGAGCAGAAGTGGATAAGGAAAAAGTTAAAGAATATTTTATAAATTTAAAAAATATTTTAGAAAATATTCCTCTTTGGAATATTGTAAATTATGACCGAGCTCACTCCAACTATAGTTTAAGTTCAGATTTTTACAGAAAATAAAGGCTGTCCGAACTCACCCCACACCTAGGGGTGAGTTCGGACACATTTTAGCGATGAAAAAAATTGGAAATTCTTGAGATATTCAAAAAACAAAATACACTATTCGATAGACGAATGTTAAGGGTTCATACATTAACTTTTCCAGATTTTTACAAAAATTCTGTCTTTTTGTAATTACGAGAAAACCTCGAAAATGTGTCCGAACTCGCCCCAAATGACATTATCACTAAAAATTATGAACACTACTTCAAAATCCGACATTATTTTATTTTGAACCATCTACGCAACCCGGGAATGTATTTGCATACTACAGTGTGCCCCACAGGTCAAAGGTTCCCATACCTGGCCACCAATTTATTTTTGCCAACGTTTCGGCTTGATATGCAAGCCTTCTTCAGGGCTATGGAGGAGAGGGTGAACGAACTGTCCCGTTTCATGGAGGCTACATTTCTAAGGAAGCTGCTGGTAGTCTTTTTTGTACATACTGTTGCAGTTAGGTGTGGAGCAAGGAATCCGATAAATAACATTGGATCTATTTTCCTATGGGATCGGGTCTTTTAAGGTGGTGTATAAGTTTATCAGTTTGTTTTTAGTGGAATGTCCTAGGTTCAGGTAGGAGAATGAGCTTCTAAGAAATTTTGGGTACAACTCTTTCTGGGGACATATTTTTGTGAAGTTTCTCCCTATAATAATAGAAGCTTGTTCCACACTAAAATTATTTTATCAACAGACATGAGACGTTTGGGAATACAACTTTTTCTCATCAGTTGCTTCGATAGCTGTATGGCCAATTTTTATGGTGTCTTTCTTAGTATATAGTTTGATTTCCATAGGTATCATCGGGGAATGTTTCCAGTATTCAAAAATAAATTTAAATTCTGTTTATGAGCATTATTCAGATAGATTTTACTTTTTGGTTCTCAAATTTTACAGAAATCAACTTGAATATTAATCAACTTTTTTTGTACAATTGAACATACATGTGATGGTAAATTTTTTTCGACAGTTGGTCATGCACCCACAACTTTATTTTTCAGAATATGGCCTTTTCCAAAATGGCCTCCCGGACGGTAGTGATATGTTATTGGATGGTAATGCTCTTCAAATAATTTTTGTGTCTTTTAACTCTTGTATTTAATGTCTGTTATTCAATTCTACATTTTATTAGCATAATATGTTTTAGTTGAATAACTGAATAGGTTAGACTAGAACCCAGGTTTGTCCCAAAATGTATCACTTGAATTGTTTTACTTTGCAGTAGGTATTGTCTTTACATACGATTACTTGATAAAAAGGTACATACAAATTGGAAATCATTAGTTTTCCTAACAATCAACCATCCAACCAAACAAACAGGAAAAAAGAAAAACAATAGTATACTTGGTGTAAATTTTAACTATTTTTTTTTTATTTAAATGAATCGTGTGAAGAATATTGAATATTTATATCAAGTTTTTTCTGAGTATTTAAAAACCATGCACACAATTCCAAATATCGTCATTATATTGAGTCTCTACTGGAGCAACATCAGGTACAGGCCTTTCTGGAAGCATTTCTGAAGTGACATAATACCACCTTCAATATCCTTCCTAATACCACCTTCTGTAACCTTCCTTTTACCAACTTCTATACCCTTCGTAATACCATCTTCAATATCCTTCCTAATAACACGTTTAATACCCTACCTAATATTACCTTCTATACCCTTCCAAATACCATCTTCTATACCCTTCGTAATTCCAACTTCAATATCCTCCCTAATTCTACCTTCAATACCCTTCCTAATATTACCTTCTATTCCCTTCCAAATACCATCTTCGATATCCTTCCTAATGCTACCTTCAATATCCAGCCTAATACTGCCTTCAATAATCTTCCTAATATCACCTTATCGTTTATATGCACAAATACATAATTTATTTTGTGAATGTTTTTGTGAATAAATTTTTATTCACAAATTTTAATGTGAATTTATTTGTATTCATATATTTAAATGTGAGTTTTTTGTAATCACATAATTTTTTGTGAATATTCACAAAATTTATGAATATTCAAAATTTTTGCGTACCTACTCGTATATTTAGAATTTTTCCTGTAAATTAAATTTTATTTACAGTAAAATTTGTGAATACAATTTTATTTGTATTTATATATATATATATATATATATATATATATATATATATATATATATATATATATATATATATATCATACGTGAATACAAATAAATTCGTATTCAAACTTGAGAAATCCGAAATTATTTATATTCGTATTTACAAATAAATGAGGTACACATAAATTCTTATTTTTATTTCTAAATAAAATTATGCCCAACTCTGATTACCAACCAATGTAGAGTAGGACGGTAATGATGCGGACGTTAATGATACTTGTTACAAAAATATTTTTAATTTTTTTTCTAAAAAAATTATATTAATAAAAAATATTGTAAAATACGTAGTTTATGAAGCACTATTTAATTGTTAGACGGAAAAAAAATTGTCATAGTTGTTTTGAATAATAAAATGGGAGACCGTAATGACCAGAAAAATACTCCAATTGTCACTTACCAGATAAAACAAATCGAAAAAACTGATACGTACAACATTTCTCTTCCGTACCTTCTGGACAACAAAAATCAGTTTGAGAGGGCTGCTCCAACATCTATTTGGAAACAACTTCCTCTATCCTGATAGGTTTTCTCGTTAATTCAAAAAGGCGGACGGTAATGATGTCAAAACTGAGGGACAACTTTAAAGGCACTATTAAGAAGTTAGAATTTTTTTTTAATCTATTTAAATTTCACCTTAAATACTATTATTTTAAAATTAAAAAGCAAAAAATATAATATCCTTCCCCCCTAAAAAAAAAAATAGTAAAGTGTAATAAATGTGTTCAAGGACAGCGGACGGTAATGATTTTGGGTCTATAAAATTAATAATTTTGACATTAAATTTTGAAATTCAGAATTTGATTTTGGTAGCATTAATTTCCTCTTTATTCCATTTGTCATTCCAAGAAGAAAAAAATTAAATAAATCTGGCTGTGTCAATTATAACGCCAAGGGACAGTAATGTTAAAACTATTTGAATAATGCTCTTATGTCATCATGAAGGGGTTGGACCTTGATCTATTTGTGCATGTTTTGCAGCAATTTTTTTGTGGGTCACTGCGATCAAATATTTACCTCTTCCTGTATGTCCAGGTAGCCAGTACAACCTTATATGTTTGCATAGAGAGTGTATTGACTTCACTATTTTTTCGAGTGAAGAATATATCTTTGTCCTGTAGTCGAAGGATTAAAATATGCATTTGTAAAGGATACAGGTTAGAATTTCAGGTATCGACGTGAATACGCTATCCGATGCGTACATTGTCCTTACGTCCTTCCTGAGATCGGCGAACTGGTTGTAATACGAAGGGAGGGGTATCTCTTTGTTGGACGCTTCAGGATGTAGACACTGCCTAAGTGGTAGCTGTCCATCGGTGATGAGGGTGAGAGAATAAGGAGAGATACCAAGTCCAGAACAGTATGTCGCAAACTGAAAACAAGGACAAATAATATTAAATAATCAATTTTTATCTTTGATATATTTGTAAATCTAACAAAGTATTATTATTAAACAGATAATTATTATTTAAAAAATGTTCAAATGATTAATAATGCTTAAATAAAGAAAAAAGTCCGACTCACTGGAACAGCATCATCATACCCTTAGTTCCATTAGAAAATAAATAGAAGCAGTAATTGGTAAATTTTGATCTTTTGTGAAAATTACTAAATGATTAAAGGCACCACAACAGGAAACTGACTGTATTATCAGCGGAAATTATTGAACCCTGTTTCTCAACGTTTGCTCTAGGAAAACAGTATTACCAAAATGTTTCTCAATTTCTTATCTTTACTAAAATACTCATTTCACTGTTAAAATCATTTTAAGAGCACTTTAAAATAATAAAAAAATAAATTAAAAAGTGAGGTAAACCGAGACAAAAACCCATTCAAAAGAACAAAATTAATACAGAGGTTTTAAGCACTTATTTCTCCAACTGACGTCACCCCATCAAAAATTTCTTAGGAACCTTTTTTGTAGAGAATTCAGAAAGCTTTTGAAAAGTTCATTCCACTTACCAAGATTTCCCAAACATTTTTGAGATCTTAAGGAAAATACACGAAGATCCCAAAACTTTTCCTGTCAGTTATTAGAATATTTGTTTTCCATGTTACTTCCTTAACTCATAATGTAACCAAAATTTAAAAAACTTAGTTTGGAGAAATTTCAAAGATGTAGAAAATATTTCAACCGAATCCTATGATTCTAATCAGAACATTAATTACAAAAACTAGTTTTTTCTCTTTTCTCAAAAACGGTTCCATATATCACGTTAAAAATGTTTTCATTTGTTAGAAAACCTTTTAAAAAGGTACCTGGAAGCCTAAAAATAAAAAAGACCTAAGCACAACAATTTTTTTCGCACGAAATTACCTCATGAAAACAGTGTGCAGATAGCCGGATTCTGCTGGATAACAAACTTGACCTTTTAAATTAGACAAAGTGTTTTTGCAGCAAATTTCATGAATATTGGATCATTTTTAAGCCTGTGGAGGCCCGGTGGCCGGGGTAGTGGCTTTTCTTTAGAAAAAAGAAAAGGCATCAGCCCTGTCCTGGCTAGAAAAGGGTGGTAACCTATAGATAACCCATCCTAAAAATCTTAGTTAATTATAATGGACGTTAAAATTTAAATTAAATGAAATTAAGCCAATGAGAGAGCAAATAGACAAATATATACATATATATATATATATATATATATATATATATATATATATATATACATACATACATACATATATATATATATATATATATATACACTAGCTGAATACCCGTGCTTCACCACGGCCGATAAGTATTTTTTATATTGAGTTAAATAAGATATGATCAAAATTAACCGCTACTACATAATTTTGTACATCTTATTATTGCACGGACTTTAAAGTTACCCAGGAAACACCATTTGGAGGTAACCGTGCTTGTTTCCGTTGGAGAGTAAAAAAAAAAAAAAAATACAACAAGTTAAAAAGTTAGGTAAAGAGAGACAAATACTCGTTGAAAAGAATAAAACTAACAACTTTGAATTTTTAAGCACTTATCTCTACGATTGACATCCACCATACATTACAACAGAATCTTTTTGAAGAAAATTTAGTAACCTTTCGAATAGCCATCTTCCACTTACTACAATTTCCCATCCGTTTTCGAGATATTTTAGAAAATATACAGAGATCTGAAAACTTTGTACAACCATTCATACAATTTTTTTCCATATACTTCGTTTTTGAATACCCGAACAGAAAATTAGTTTTGAAAATTATTTCTATCAATTTTTCTGGTAAATGGCTACAGAACTCGCTTTAAAAATGGTTTCATTCGTTTTCCTACGTTACGGATTCAACTGGTTAATGAACTTGTCCTTTTAAATGAGAAGAAAGATTTTTGTACCAAATGTTATCAAAATCGGACTATTTTTAGCCCATGAGGAACTTCTTAATAATTCAAACCCCCCTAAAAGTACTTAAACATTTGAATATAAAAAAAAAAACTTTCTTAGCAAGTGTTTACACTCTAAACGTATTGTCCGTGCAAAATTTCAAATTTTTGTGTCAAGTGGTTCGGGATATTATTACCTCGGATGGGCCATCACCAGGGCGTAAACTCTATGAGGGGCAAAATCAAATTTCATTTCTAGTAATTCAAGGACTGCCATCATAGTGGAAATTAGCCTCAATTAAAAATAATACTATGAAATAGATAATGTACAATAACAGCTGTTCTTTTATCGTCCTAGCAACGTATGCTGCCTAGGCTTGCCTGCTCTAACCAAATAAAATTTTAAACCCCTCTAAAAATACTTAAAAATTGGAATATCAAAAAATCCTTTCTTAGCAAGTGTCTACGTTATATAGGGAGTGTCCATGCAAAATTTCAAAATTTTCTTTCAAGTGGTTTGGGCTGGGGGATGATAGGTCAGTGAGTGAGTCAATGAGTGGTATTTGACAAATATATAGTAGATATATATTACAATATTAAATAACTTAAAAATTTCACATATTCATATTTTTTTGTATATAGATAAAAAAAAAAAATAGTCCATGTTTTTACACACACACACATAGGATGTTAAGAGAGGGATCTCCCTTCAAAGGGAGATTGGCTTGAAATACATTTGAAAAGTCAAGCTGAGGTGAAATTTTGGTTACTTTATTGAGACATATACATACATATATATAAAACGTTCCGGATAGGAATCAGAGGCTGAGTAAATTGTAGAGAACAGCAGGCCAAATAAATTCCTGTTTGCTTACAACATATTTTTATTATGTCATCTGCTCTAACCAGTTTTGACACATTCTTTAGCTTCTTTCCAGGCAAAATTGTAAAAAAATGTCTGAGGCATTATAAAAAATTGTGTATTCATACACATTATTGGAAACTCAGGATTTTTCCCTCAGAAAGTTGGTTAGTTCATGTCATATTTCTGTGAAATGTGTTTAAACTAACTGATAAATATCAAAGTTTACCTCATTTACATTTTATTTAACAATCTAACAAATTTGTTTTTTTGGTGAAAACCAACTTTCACTCTCTACATTGGAATGCTGTGCAGCTACTTTGGTGAACAAGAACACAATTATATTTGTTAATAGAAGTTGGCTTGTTCATTAATAAAATATAATTTGGATCCAGAGGCAAGGTGAACGTGAATGTAAAGGTGTGTGCACTCTGTGCCTAAGGTAATGGGTTTGACTCCCACTAGGTGTGATGGCCTTTCTTTTGGAAGAACAAAACACATCGGCATTATGCTTGCCAGAAAAGAGCTATAGATAAGCCTACCCAAAAATCTGTGACATGTATAATGGGATGTTAAAATTTAATTTATTTGGGGGGGGGGGGGGTGACGAGTTTTTGAGATATAGGAGATGATAAATCGAAATTTATGCGACTCACTTATGAAAATTATTAGGCACTTCCCAAAAAGACTTAAAATTTTGCAGGATTATAGATATTAGGGTGTTATTAAAAGATAGAAAAATCCTGAACGTTTTGCCAATTTTGTACTTGTTGTTCCTTCAGAAACTCCATCATGTGAGGTTTGAAATGAATGGTCTCGGTAAGGAGAGCCTAAAACTAAATAGAAAAATCCGAAAATACGGTTGGGGCCTTTCCCCAGGGCTTTTCATTTACACACGCAAACATACCCGACAAACTAACAATGTAAGCGTCATGTCACCGTAATAATTAAATTAAAGGCTGGGTGAGCCTACGGACAATCTTGGCCCTGACTCCCACCCTCCAAGAAAGACACTAGAAGATAAAAATATTTAGTGCTTGCTCGGGATTCAAACTCAGGCCCTCCAGCATATTAATCGAATGCTTTGTCACTGAGCTAACCTCGCCCCATGTATATAAATATACATATATAATATATATGAAAGTATTTTGACAATATTAAAATACTTTCATATCAGAAATATTTACTAAAATATAAAGTAAAAAAGCATTAACCTAGTATAACGATATCTCATAGTTTTTAGC
Source organism: Gonocerus acuteangulatus (assembly GCA_946811695.1). Lineage (NCBI taxonomy): Eukaryota > Metazoa > Arthropoda > Insecta > Hemiptera > Coreidae > Gonocerus > Gonocerus acuteangulatus. Next base: position 88,829,547 of record OX328128.1, on the reverse strand, counting down.
TTTTATTTATCTATTTATTTTTATTAAGTAATCTCTTTATTAATTAAAAAACTCATTATTTATGACGTACAATTTTAAATTTTAAAATTATCAAAAATATTAGTTTAATTAACCCATTCAAGACCGATTGAACGCCGTGTGTGCAATTTATTTCCGAGGATATAACAGTAATATGCAATTATCAGTTATTCTGAGTAAACTAGTTGTCGAAAGAAATGAATTTACCTGAACTAATGAAATCTGTAAAATAGTGCTCAATCCACTCCTCGCAATACCAATTTTCCTAAGAGTGAGCTGCACACCCGGTCTCCAATGACCTTATTTATGCAAATTCACTTACGAATTGGGTGATCTCCATAGTAAACATGTTTTTATTATTATTAAAAATGAACAATATAAAGGAAAAACAAATGTTCGAGGAGAATTGTCTTCTCGAATTGGTTAAAAAGACTTTTTTTTTTTTTCATTACGGCGCATTCTATCATTGCAAAGCCTAACATGATTTATTTGAATCGGCATCAATTGTACAGCAAAACCACTGACTTTGTTGGTGAAAATGCTCAACGCTTGCAATGTGGAGAATCAACAAATAAATAATAAATACTGTATGTACCTGGTTGAAAGGTAAGCGGTGAAACGAAAATTTTCATTCATCGGCTTATTAAATAAATTAAAATTGTTATAATAAATAAAATAATCCCTCTTCAATAGAATCAAGGTCTTCTCGTGAGAAATCTCATGAACAATACAGAGTTAAAAATAATTATGAGAATCTTTAATTGAAAAAAGATATTTGTTATGCATATTTAATATATGATATGCAAGGGGAATTATAAAACAATTAAATCTGAGCTTATTTTTTCAATTGGAGGTTTGAAATTATTTATTTATTTAACACGCTGTCTGTGAGGCGAAAAACTTACCTTTGATGCAAAATGAGACCCATATGGCTTTTAATAATGTAATATCCATTCATCATTAAAAAAGTAAGAATATTATAGAGATTTATTTTAATGAAACTTTCAACACGTTGAGAAGTTACCAAAATTGGGAGTCTGAAAAATGTAGTTTTACCAAGTTTTTTTTTAGCTCCAGCGCTTCCAGGAACCATTTCCGAACCCATGTTGATAGGAACTTTTTTGCTCAGAATTGAATTTCCAATAAGTACCCCCCAGCATATATTATAACGAGGGAACAGATGTTATTGTATTTACATATTTTTTCTGATTCTTAAATTGTAATTTTTGATGTAATTCTGCTAATTATTGTAAAGTAACTTTAAAGCATTTAAAAAGTTTTTTATTTTTTTTTTGTCAAACTTCCACATTTTTACTTATTCCGTCATAAATACATATTTTTGCTACATATTTTGATATTCTTTTTATTTTATGATTGAAAAAATAAATGGGAAACCGAGAAAGAAAATAATACTTCACCCATTGAGTCCAGATCACTGTTTTTTTCTAATTGCAAGAAGCAAATGTGGCTGGCAGCCATGCTTCCCGGTGCTCATGGTGTAGGACCAGATGCGTTTTTAAAAAATATATAATAAATTGTTTAACAATTAAATTATTATTTTAATCTACTCTCTAATAAATAAATTCGTGAAAGAATCATGTCGATATTATTTTGCAACCTTGAGATGTAAAATAATGAATTTTCAATCTATTTAATTTTATTTATTAGCTTCTAAGGCAAATTGGAAGAAACACTCAGACACGTGTCGACTATTTTTTGATGCAGAATCACCAGAAAAAATGGGCCTGATCCGTGACCCAACCAGTGTATACTCACCTTATGAGATCAGACCGGCGTCATTTCACATTTACCAATTTAAAAATGCATGTTGTTGCAAACAATTTTCTAAAATAATGTTCATCTGTAGAAATTTTCAACTTATTTTTTTGCCCTTTCTAATTTTTATTTATGCTTTATTTTTCAATATGTTTCAATAACCATTTATAAAAAGTTTGTACTGATTATTTATGCTATTCAATATTTTATAGTGTTTTAGGTATTTTTTTACTACATATTTTTAATTTTTTATTACATATTCCATTATAAATAGTAAAATATACATGTACATATTTTGTATTTTATTTTACATGAACACCCGTTCCCTAATTATAACTAATGTATGCAGTCTGTATTTTACAAGCATCTTATAGGAAAACGTCTGGCTGCAAACCGGCTCTTCAAATAAAATAAATAAAACTTAAATAAAAATAAATATGAATTGAAGCTACAACCCTCGGAGACCTCATGTCTTAACACTCACAGCCATCGGGCCTAACTCACCAAAACAAGTGCTTTGGAGAGCGTCACACCCGACGTCCGGACTGCTGCCTCCGTAAGTCTAGTCTCTTCTTGTACTTCGTCAGAAAGGAAGCTCCCGGTGATATCAGTTGAGGAGGGCTTTATCACGTATTCTTGGATTCCAAGGACCTGCAACAGATATTTAAAAAAAAAATCATTAATACATTTTCAAAACTTTATAACAATGATGATTTGTTTGTAGTAAAATATGTCAATAATAAAACGTCAGTGACGCAGGAGCTGCTTGATTAATTACGATCCCGAGAAAGATGCTATGTTTCTATTCGAAAACATAAGCGTTCCAATTTTTTTTCGTGCAAAGCGAAGGAAGATTTAAGGCGCCACAAAAGGAAACTGATTGTATTCTAAGCGGAAAAGACTCCCCCCACCTCCTACCGTTCACCATGGGAAACACTATTACCAATACGTTTCCGGAGACCCGATGGCCATGAGGGTTAAGGCGTGAGCACTTAGCACTCCATGCCAAAGGTCGTGGGTTCGATTCCCACTAGGGGTGGTGGCTTTTCTTTCGAAAAAAGAAACGGCATCACCCCTATCCTGGCTAGAAAAGGGTGGTAACCTATAGATAACCCGTCCTAAAATTCGTAGTTAATAGTAAATGGACGTTAAAATTTAATAGTAACCAATACGTTTCTCATTTTCATAACTTATTTTCTTAAAGTACTGATTATACTATTAATTGTAATTAAAAAAACAATAACAAATTAAAACGTCAGGTAAACAGTCACATTATTTATTTATTGAATTTACGAGCCTGAAAAGAAGCGACTTGCTCGTTTTATTGTTAAATTTTTAACATAGGAACATTGGCCTAGACAATTCTAATTTCTAATTAAAATTTTCTGAAGTACAATATTATATTAAATTACAATACCACATAATACTAATTACGATCAGGACATATACCACATTATATAATAATAATACTAATAACCAATAATAAACTAAAATACGAATACCTAATAATACTAATAAACTTTTAGATTAAACAGAATAATATTTCAAATTGAGGTTTAATAACTGTTAATTATTTAAGAACTTATAGTTCAATCTGATAATTGTTCAAGATACCTTGCAATGACAATGAATAAATGTATTCAATAATACATCATATTTATATTTTATTATAAATGTTTTTGATTTTTAGATGTCTAATACTAACAATTTTGAAGTTTTAAGGACTCCTTTCTCAGATTAATATCACCCCATTGAAAATTACATCTACATTGAAAATATTTTTTGTAGGGAATTTAGTAAGCTTTCAAATGGTCACCTTCCACTTACCACGATTTCCCAACTGTTTTCGGGTGATATTTTAGAAAATATACAAAATTCTCACAACTTTTCATGCCTTTCAATGAAATACATATCTTATTTCTAGCACTTCTTTAACTCCAAATGGAATCAAAATTTATCTATCTTAGATTAGATGAATAACAAACGTCTGGAACAAGTTTCAATTGAATTAATTCTTTCTAAATACCCAAACTGCTTCTCGAAAACGGTAACAGATATCGCTTTAATTCGTTTTTCTAAGTTAAGGAACCCATAAACCGAGTACGAGGCATATGAACTCGAAAACGTAAGCGTTGCGCTTTTTTTCGCAAGAACTTCGCCCCAAAAACCAGGTTCTGGTAGATTCTGCTGGAAATCGAATCTGACCATTTAAATTAGACGATCGATTTTTTTACCCATTTTCAACAAATTTGGACCATTCCTGAGCCTGTGAGAACGCGAACAGACAAATATATATAGCATACATATATATATATATATATATATCGTGGTAAGTGGAAGGTGACCATTTGAAAGCTTACTAAATTCCCTACAAAAAATATTTTCAATGTAGATGTAATTTTCAATGGGGTGATGTTAATCTGAGAAAGGAGTCCTTAGTATAAATTTTACCACCGTTATTTTCTAGATCTAGGGGTTCTGAAACGTAAAATTTTCATTCTGCACTTCCCGATTGTGTCATGAGGTCAACCTCATATGCGGGTTCCCTCCCTGTGGAGGGAGGGAGGAACCGCGCTAAAAACTAAAGCAGAGAAGTTCCATAAAACACAGAGAGTTCTATTGTTCTAATAACGAGCCTGCTATTGCATAGTTATCTTACTATCAGATGATAACGGAAGGTCGTTATTTATGTTTACGTCATTCGATGTTTTAATAGCCTCGCTGTGAATAGAGGTATAAAGAGTTCGTCACGCAAGAGCAGTACTGATCAATTTATTTAAATCGAATAGATTTATATTTGTAATGTACTCCTGGCTCAATTTTTATTTTATTTAGAGAACTTTGAAGAAGCCTATGGAAGCAGGAATTATATTGTACAAGGCCTGTGGTTAAGCCCAAGAAGGGCGATACCAAAAGCCACTAGTGACTTCCTTGAAACACTAGGATTAGATACAAGCAAGCTAGCTAGATACAAGGAAGCTAGCTAGATACTAGCAAGCTAGCTAGCCTCGCGGAATCAATTCTTATTGATTCCCTGGGGATTCTCAGATTAATGGGAGCTGATAATCATTCTTTTGGATATGGTGGTTTAGGGATTTTCTGGCAATTTTAATACAATCCAAATCCCTTACACTAAAATTTTCTTAATACACTTTTAAATAACAAACATTCCCGAAATTAATTAAATAAATTTTCCATCGAATGCTTAGCAGGCTGTGGGTAATAGCAACCCCATTTACTTCCTCTAGTAGTTTGGGTATGCGAAGTAGTACACTACTTAAAGCATGGGCGTACATAAGGGAGGGGGCTGCAGCCCTCCCCCCGAAATTTTGATTTGATCTGTAAAAATTTCATAAAACCCTAAAAATAAATTAAATAAGATCATTTAGTTGATAAAACATATTCTATTTTGGGTGTAATAGCGTTGAAGTTGGCTAAAACTCTTCCAAGATCTAAATTGTTAATATTCCATACACCGGAAATGGTCTCAGCCCCCCCCCCCGAAAGTTTCCCAGTCCCCTCCGAAATTATTTTCTATATACGCCCATGAAAAACATCACATTTTGTTTATTGGTCTTCATTAAAAATAAAAATGTATGCAATTATATAGCTGTTCAGATACAAACAGGAGTACCTCTGGAGGTGTACATAACAACCATGCGCCTACATTGGGCCCGTATTTCTCCCGATCCGATGTCGATTGACAAACAGCGGCCGACCTGTGTGCATACATTGGTCCCGATCCGATCAGATGGCCACTGATTCTCGGCCGTTCAAACTTGTTTGTATCTGGGATAGACCGATTTAAGACCGACTACCAAAATCGCGATAATCCACATATTGTTTCAAAAAGGTCTACAGCCTCTACATATTAACCGATTTTAATGCATTTTTTTTTAAAAAAAACGAAAGCTAATAAAATTTATAAGGACTTTGTCAATTCACATTTTTGTTTTTTGTCTCCCTTATTAAATTACGTGGAAAGATGTTTTTAACCATCCATGTTTATAACCTTCCAATGCTTATATGAATACTAAAGCCATTCAACTCCTCCTTCATACCTCCAACATTCGAAGGTTTCTATGCTTATTAGGTGATATTTCTTAATGAATCACTCATTTTCACGTCACTACGAGGTCATTACTGACGAGCTGTGACTAAATCGGATCGGATCGGGACCAATGTAGGCACTCACGTCGGTCAAACTATGTCGGATCGTGAGAAATACCGGTCCATTGTAGGTGCAGCTTTAGGCTTAATTCGGATTTTTTAAACACACGTTCCTCATTGGCGGGCATCTTGGCAACCCGAATTTCGTTGCAAGGAAGTACAAATAACGGTCCGGTATGGGCAAATTAGTAATTTGGATTTAGAGCAAACCCCCCCCCCCTCCGGATGTAATAATATTATTCTTTCGCATTAATAAGTGGTAAACATTGGGGGATTTAAAAAAAAATAAAAAAAAATTAAATCTATGGCCTCAATTATAGAATAATGTTAAAAACAAGGCAGCTGTATCCGAGAAAGATCGTTGATATTGAAGGCCTTGGAAAGTAAGTATAAATAAATAAAAAAAATGGCTGCAGTCTTTATAATCTCTTTGGATTACAATCTCCATGTGGGATTTTCATTGGCCGCTAGTTGAATAGAGGTAGAATTTATCATATCTCACTAACATCTTTGGAATGATTGGGATTTTTATTTACTCGATCATCCTCCATGTTTGCCTTGAGAAATCAAGGAAAATGCAAAAACAAAAAAAAACCATAAATACTTTTAAAAAAACACGAAAGTTTAAAGTATTTACCATAATTGTTTATAGCTCATCTTCAAGGTACCGCCACAGCCAAAAAGACAATTCGCTGCTCTTGTACTTTACTTTGTAATTTTAACTGATGAGTTCGAATAGGCCACACGCGCATTCTTCATGAATACATAATAATTATTACAAGGAATTTATGACCGACAGGCACACTTTATATCCCTGAGTACGTTGGTCATACCTAGGGACGAAAAGTTCATCAAAATTGGAGCCTGTGGGAGAGCGAAGACACACAAATATTTTTTTTTTTTTTTTTTTTTTTTTTTTTTTTTTTTTTTTTTCCCCCTACCCCCAAAGAAAATTTACAAAGCAAAACCTCTGGCTTGCGCCAGTTCATGCTACATTCCACAAATAATGTCTGTGTTTGATGGTGGAGTACACTTTTTCTATGCGAGTCTTCCCTTGAAGGGTCCATCCACTTGCTGTTGGTGGGGGGCCGCACACAAATATATATATATATATATATATATATATATATATATATATATATATATATATACATATATATATATATGTATGTATGTATGTGTGTGTGTGTGTGTTTGTTTTAATGCGGCTTCTTTCTCCAGCGGCCTTGCTCCTTCTTTCTTCGCAATATTTTGCCAAATTCCTCTCCGGCTTCGTCGGGCAGTCAGTCACTCATCCTCCCTGGTTGTTAAGGGAATTTCCCCTACCGGTAAGAGTATTAACTGTCCGACGAAGCCGGAGAGGAATCCGGCGAAATATTGCGAAGAAAGAAGGAGCAAGGCCGCTGGAGAAAGAAGCCGCATTAAAACAAACACACACCCACACACATATACATATAAATTATATGTTTTAATTTATTGTTAGCTATTAATGAATTGAAGGGGGGGTCGGATTTCTTAAAAATAATGATACTGAAATAATATTTTGTAGTACATCTACAGGTCAGTAATACATTCACTCTTCTTGGGTCGCGTGTATTTCTGATATTGAAATTCCCTTCGTTTCAACACAATTAATTCCTTTAGAAAAAAAGGGGGAATTAATTGAAAGAAGAATAGGTCGTGGAAAAAATGCAAGAAATATTCCCAAAGATTGCTTCTCATGTCCTCATTGTAACAATGGCTACACTGTCCTTGCAAGAATCAGGGCGGAGAAAATCACTCCTTTCTGCCCGAATCCAATCCCTTTCTCGAGCAGTTTCATTTAGTTTTATTATCTTTATTATTTTAATGTTTTTTAGAATTTTTAACACCCTTTCCCCCTCCAGGAGTGGAAGGAACCTGCTGCGAAATCCGAAGGTGCCTGCTGAAACATTTCAACGTTCAGAATTCATAGGCGAATCAAATGAAACTACGAGAAAAATAATTTATTTAACTTTATCCAACACCCGTCGTACAGTGAGGCCAAAATGAAAATGCTTCAAAAAAGATCTAAATAAAATTCTACGAATTGCTTTAAATGTACCTTCTTTTATACGAAACACACAAATCCACAGAGAGCTCGGTGTTGTCCACTCCGCAGAGCACATTGAAAAACTCACCCAAAGGCACTACGGAAAACTCCCAACAATAGAAGGAGCCAGCTACTACCAACTAGGATAGATAGGATTGCATGTGCGTATATAAGGGAGGGGGCTTAGGGGGCTGCAGCCGGTAAATCGGTGAAAATTTGTCATAAGCCCTTAAAAATAAATAAAATGAGATCACTTAGTTCATAAAAAGTATTTTATTTTGGGTGTAATAGCGTTTTAGTTAGTTAAGACTATTGTAAGTTCTAAATTGTTAGTATTCCATCCCCGGAAATGGTCTCACCCTCCCCCCCCCAATTTTCCCAGCCTCCTCCGAAATTATTTTTTATATACGCCCATGGAGGATTGCAATACGATTAAAGCCAAGATCTTATCAACATTTCATTCATTTACAATAACCAGTTGTTTGAGAATTCAAAAATGTTGTGTTTATTTTTTTGGATTTATTTATCTACTAGCTGAATACCCGTGCTTCGTCACGGCAGATAAGTAGTTATTTTATTGCGTTAAATAATGTTTCATTAAAATTATTTACTTTACAATTTTGTGCAGTTTATTATAGCACGGTTCCCGTCATACTATATGTTATTCAATGGGCGTTAAAATTTAAAAGTTTATGTTTCCAAAGTTATTTGGAAACACCCATTATATTTGCGAGCATTACCAAGGTTATAGGCGAGGAGGCTGTGCAAGGGTTCCGGATATTATTACCTCGCCTGGAAAACCTAAGGATATGCCATACATCACGGTTTGACCGGGACTGTCCCGGTATTTTGCAATTGTTTCGGTGTCCCGCCCAGTTTTATCAATGTCCCGGAAAAGGCTGTAAGATGTAAAAAGTAATGAATTCATGTTTATAAGAATCTTTTTTAAATCGGTTACTTTTCTACAATCAACATTTTTACTATTGCTCACAGTGTCAAAGATATGAGAAGTAATCTAACTGTAAAACGCTGGAACTACCTGCACAGCGCTGCCAGCTGCCAGACACTACTATTTGGCTGAGAGATTTTTTTAAGAAAATCAAGTAGCAAAAAAAGTTCCGTTCTTATTTTTAAGGTTTGGGTAGACTAACAGTTTAGGATTCCCCCTTCCCGTTAGTTGCTAGGCTTAAAACTCACCAACCATTTTGCTTATAATTTGTACTTTTTTTATCCCTCCCCCCTGGTATGCCCATCCCATATTAATGTGTCCCGCTTTAACTCCAAAAATATGGCAAGCCTATCTGACGGGGACAGGCAGAAAAGAAACGCAATTAAAACTCTATGAGGGACAGTTTATTTCTAGTAATTCAAGGCCTGCCATCATAGTGGAAATTAACCTTAATTATAAATAAAACTATGAGATAGATAATGTAAGGTAACAACTGTTCTTTATCGTCCTAGCAACGCAGGCTGCCTAGGCTTGCCTTCTCTAACCAACTCAAACTTTAAACCCCTCTAAAAATGCTTAAAAATTCGAATATCAAAAAATCCTTTCTTAGCGAGCGCCTAGGTTATATAGGGAGTGTCCATGCAAAATTTCAAAATTTTTGTCGAGCGGTTTGGGCTGGGTGATGATAGGTGAGTGAGTGGTATTTGACAAATATATAGTAGATTAATTAATCAATTTATTTTTCTTTAAGTTTATTATTTATTTTCCTAACGTATATTTGTTGTCTCTCTTAACCATTTGTATAAAATACGATAATTTATTGGTTCAAATAAATATTGATTGATTGAAGCTTCAAAAAAAACTACAGTCTCTAGATGATAACCGATTTCAATGCATTTAAAAAAAAAAAAAAAAAAAAAAAAAAAAAAAAAAAAAAAAAAAAAAAATGAAAGCTAATAAAATTTAGAACAAGGTTTGTCGAGCCTGATCCCCCCCCCCGTTTATTAAAATACGTGTAAATAATTCACGAACTTTTATAATTTAACATAATATAATATCACATACCTAATAATATTTATTACATAAATATTATTATGTATTGTTAATACATAATAACATTTCATTTTTCATCTAACTTAATATCAGCACTGATATCGTTCAAATTAAACATTCAAATCCTTATTAAATTCTCTAAAAAGACGGCTCTTAAGCAATTTTGGATGAGGCGATGTCATTCAGAGAAATAAGTGGTGTTAGTTTTGTTATTTTGAACGGATTTTTGTCTCTGTTTAACTCATTTTTTAATTGGTTGTTTTACCGCTGTTCCTGGCTCCCTCCATAACGCGTTCTCACGCGATTTTAAAGGTGATATCATTAACCGTTTTCGAGGAAAATTGATAAAAATAGTTTTTAAATCAAATTTCCCGTTTGCGGAGAGAGAAAGAATCGTTTGATTCAATTAAAATATGTTCGACATGTTTGAAATTAATGTAATCTAGGATTTTTGTTGGCTTCCCGGTCATGAAGATATACCACAAAGTACGCATGAAGATGTTGGCTTCCCGGTCATGAAGATATACCACAAAGTACGCATGAAGATGTTGGCTTCCCGGTCATGAAGATATACCACAAAGTACGCATGAAGATGTTGGCTTCCCGGTCATGAAGATATACCACAAAGTACGCATGAAGATGTTGGCTTCCCGGTCATGAAGATATACCACAAAGTACGCATGAAGATGTTGGCTTCCCGGTCATGAAGATATACCACAAAGTACGCATGAAGATGTTGGCTTCCCGGTCATGAAGATATACCACAAAGTACGCATGAAGATGTTGGCTTCCCGGTCATGAAGATATACCACAAAGTACGCATGAAGATGTTGGCTTCCCGGTCATGAAGATATACCACAAAGTACGCATGAAGATGTTGGCTTCCCGGTCATGAAGATATACCACAAAGTACGCATGAAGATGTTGGCTTCCCGGTCATGAAGATATACCACAAAGTACGCATGAAGATGTTGGCTTCCCGGTCATGAAGATATACCACAAAGTACGCATGAAGATGTTGGCTTCCCGGTCATGAAGATATACCACAAAGTACGCATGAAGATGTTGGCTTCCCGGTCATGAAGATATACCACAAAGTACGCATGAAGACAGACAAGCAAAATTCTCCACAACACGAAACCAATACGACATCACAGACATAACATACGAAGATATATTCGTTGACATACAGAAACACATTGAAAACCAGTGGTACGATGTATGGTACAGGACAAGAGACAACAAGCTACGAGAAATTAAATCTACAATTACTCACTGGCCATCGAGCAACAGAAGTACAAGAAGAGAAGAAGTAGTACTGACACGTTTACGGATTGGACACACTAGACTTACACACTCATTCCTAATGACCAGGGAACAAGCACCGATTTGCTTAATATGTAACACTTTTTTAACAATTAAACACTTACTAACGGACTGTTTAAGACTTAACTCATTTCCCCTCCCAGCTATAAATCTAACAGAGTTGTTAGCAGAAGGAAGCCCATTTATAGATTTTGTTTTTAGATACTTAAAATTGGACTATTTGAAGAAATATGACGTATACGTATATGGTTTTCTATGTTTGTATACGAGCTTATCTGTTTGTGTATGTATATTTATTTTTCTGTTTACGACCTCCTATCATTAATAAATATGTAAAAACTATGATTAGAAATTCATATCTCTGTTCGCCTAGCGTACATGTACAGTGCAGTCGTGCTTTTATCAGTTCCATCAAAGAATTCGATTATCAGTGGCAGTAGCTAACAGTTATTGACCAAAATATACTCAGTGTAAATAGTTATTGCTGTGATCAGTTCTACAAAGAATCAACACAGGGAGTTAATCGGAAGTTGCACTGTGAGTGAATTTATTAAATTCTAACTAATGGCGATTTGCCATATTCTCACGTGTGGGACGAGCTAGAGTGACTAGCAGAGCCCTCTGTCGGTCATTTCGGACATTTATAAGCAAAGATTAAGATTTCAACTTCTGTTCATAGCTAACTGCATAGCCTAGTGCTCTCCGTGGCGGCCTCCGAGTTTGGAGGTTCTCGGTTCGATTCCCTTATCAGCCTCTTATATATTTTTTTTTTTTTTTTTTTTTTTTTTTTTTTTTTTTTTTTTTTTTCAATTATTTTTATTAAATATAGTTTAAATGCTGCACTATAACAATTAATATAATTATACCAAATATTTCATGGGCAAATTTTACCGCAAAATGCAGAATGGTAGCAGCAAGCGCACAAGATCTGCTGGTAGCACACCACCTGATTCACCATCATCGCAGAGTAGTCGATCTGCTCGAAGATCACGTCGCAAAAAAGGAACAAATGGAGAAAACGAAGACCAATTAACCGCTCCACGAGATCAGCAAACACCGCAACAGACAATGGAAAACAACACAGAACAACAAACCAACCATCAGACTGAATCTTCCCAATTCTTTACTGCAAATCCATTCCAGCCTCTTCAGGCTCAGCAAACAGAGTCTATGGATGACCAGCCAGCTCCGAAACCCGTTAGACCTCCACCAATTTTCGTCAGAAAAATTCATAATTATCAGCTGCTGTGCACACACCTGAATCAAAAACTCGGCTTAGGAACATACACATGTGTTAATCGGTCGACCGATACCAAAATAATGCCAAACACACCCGAAACATTCCGAAAGGCAATCAAATACCTAGAGGACACACAGGCGGAATTCCATACCTACCAGCTAAAGGAGAACCGCGCACTACGAGTTGTATTGAGAGGACTTCATGCAACGACGCCCCCACAAGTTATTAAGGAGGAATTGGAACTTCTCGGCTTCAAGGCTAGACAAGTGGTCAACGTTGTGAAAACCCAAAGAGAAGGCGACGCCTCTACAAAAATCCCTTTGCACCTCTTTTTTGTCGACCTTGAGCCAGAACCAGGAATAGAAAAAATATATAACCTCAAAGACATTTACCACACAAAAATAACAGTAGAAAAGCCTTATACCAAAAAGGATATTGCCCAGTGTAAAAACTGTCAAAGCTATGGCCACACTAAAAATTTCTGTAATTATAGAGCGAGGTGTGTCAAGTGTGGCCAAGGACACAAAACAGAGGATTGCAATAAAAGCAGGCAAAGCCCCGCAGTTTGTGCCCTCTGTGCTCAGAACCATCCTGCGAGCTACAAAGGATGCCAGGCATATCGAGATCTTCGAAGACGACTACAACCTCCATACAGACAACCGGACCGAAGTCAGGACGAGGCTCAACCACGGCCAGTGAGGGCATCGAGAGCTACGAGAACAGGCTTGTCCTACGCACGAGCAACCAATGCCCAACAGCCAACCCAGCAAGTAGCACCTGCAGCTCGAAGACACTCTATATCCGGGGCCACAAATACCTCACGTCCTCTTACTTTTAATATTCCTCCTCCTCCATCCTCAAATGACCTTACATCCCTTCTAAACTCCTTTATAACGGAGTTTAGATCACTTATCACCCCTCTCATTACCCTCCTAAACACCGTCGTGACGAACCTACTTCCTCTCCTCACCTCAAAATGACATCCCCGCCAAAAGAATCCTTCCTCATCCTTCTTTGGAATGCTAACGGTGTTCGAAATCACACTTACGAACTGACAGCATTACTACAGGAAAAAGACTTTGACGCAGCACTTATAACAGAAACCAGACTTACCACCAGAGGACTCTTAAATATCCCCGGATATTATACGTACCGGACTGATCACCCCGACGGAAAATCCCATGGTGGAACTGCTGTTTTGATACGCCGAACTCTAAGTCATCACCTCATTCCCCAGGAACCTACCCCGTCTCTTCAATCCACTGCTATTTCCTTGAACACATTGTCCTTCCCTTTCACCCTAACAGCTGTGTATTGCCCTCCTAATAAGCCTCTTCCTGAAGTTACCCTCCATCAATACTTCGACTCCATTGGTCCACACTTCCTTGCTGGTGGCGACTACAACGCGAAGCACCAACAATGGGGCTCAAGAATAACCAACTCCCGAGGTCGTTCTCTCCATGCTGTAATCTCCAGTAAACATTGCTCCACCATATCTCCTAATTCACCCACTTACTGGCCCACTGATCCCAACCGCCTTCCCGATCTCCTAGATTTTTTCATATATAAAAACCTTGGAGGGGCATACTATTCTGTCTCAAGTCTAACTGAACTCTCCTCTGATCACACACCTTTGGCTCTCACAATATCCCTCCGACCCATTCCAAAATCTCTACCACCCGCATTAATTAATGGCCCTATGGACTGGGAACTCTTCCGCTCAATCCTTCAAGAATCCATCGACCTTAATATCCCCCTAAAATCACCCGAAGATCTCGATGAAGCCGTGAATTCCTTCACCACCTCCATTCAACAAGCCGCCTGGAAAGCATCCATCCCGAAGAAACACATCCAAACCAGATCCAATAATTCCTTACCATCACATATCCATGACCTCATAATATCCAAACGCCATGCTAGATCCTTATGGCAGAGAACCAGACACCCCGATGACCGCAATTCCTACAATAGATTATGCAGGCTAGTAAAACAACATCTGAAATCCCATCACTCTGAATCCTATAAATCCTATCTTTCCTCTCTCTCGACACAGGATAACTCCCTGTGGACAGCAACCAAAAAAATCCTGAAATACCACCCTACATCCCCTCCTCTCCGCCGAGATGACGGATCATGGGCTTCATCCGACTCAGAAAAGGCAGAAATGTTCGGATCATTCCTCAAAAACACCTTCACCCCAAATCCAGAAGCACATGACATCCCATCACGTTCCTACATCACGGACTTCATCGATTCCCCTCTCCCCTTGTCATTACCCCCCAAACCTGTCAACCCATCTGAGGTAAAATACCTTATCTCCAAACTTCCTCGCCGTAAATCTCCAGGGTATGACCTAATCACCTCTCAGATCCTTCGACAACTTCCATCGAAAGCAATCCTCTTCCTAACATACTTATACAATTGCATATTCCGCACAACCCATTTTCCCACTCTATGGAAATTCTCAATAATTATCCTTTTCCCTAAGCCCGGAAAACCAGCACATCAAACATCTTCCTATCGCCCTATAAGCCTCCTCCCCATTTTCTCCAAAATGTTTGAAAAAATCCTCCTAAAGCGCCTCGTGCCTATTCTCAATAACCAGACCATACTTCCTTCCCATCAGTTTGGTTTTCGTCCTCTCCATTCCACTGTACAGCAAGGTCTTCGCGTTGTAGATCATATATCCTCCTCATTAGAGCAAAAAGAGTACTGCCCGAGTGTCTTCCTCGATGTGGCGCAAGCTTTTGACCGGGTCTGGCACATTGGCTTACTTTATAAACTCAAGAAACTCCTTCCTAGTACACTTTTTCTGATCCTCCGTTCCTATCTGAAAGACAGGTTTTTCAGAGTCCGGCAAGGGCAAGAATACTCAGACTATTACCCAGTGGAAGCGGGAGTTCCGCAGGGTAGTGTCTTAGGACCTGTCCTCTACACCATATACACAGCTGATATTCCTCTCCATCCTAATACTCTCCTAGCCACATACGCCGACGATACAGCAGTTCTTTCTTCCCATCCCAATCCGAACGTTGCTTCAAATAATCTCCAGAACCACTTAAATGAAATAGAAAAATGGTCCAAAATTTGGAGGATCAAGGTGAATGAAAGCAAAAGCCAGTTCATAACGTTCACCCTCCGTCGCCAATCCTGTCCCCCAGTATCCTTTAATAACCAACCCCTTGTTCCCGTCAACACAGTCCGTTACCTTGGCTTTTATTTAGACTGTAGACTCACTTGGAAAGACCACATCAGACTGAAAAGACAAGAACTCAACAGACGCTTTGGACAGCTTTACAGATTACTGAATAAAAACTCACCTCTCTCACTCGAAAACAAACTCATAACCTACAACACAATTATAAAACCCATTTGGACATACGGAATAGAGCTATGGGGAACTGCAAAACCATCGAACATCAGACGCTTCCAAACCTTCCAATCTAAAGTCCTCCGAACTATTGTCAATGCTCCTTTTTACATAACCAATAAGAATCTTCATAAAGACCTCAACATTCCTCTAATACAAGACCTTATCCCCATCCGTTTTGCAAATTTTCACCACAAATTATCACTAAACCCTAATCATGCTGTCCAGTCACTGTCCACTCCCAACCATCCCTATTCCCCACCACGACGGTTGAACAGGATGTGGCCCCGCGATCTGCTTTAAGCAATACAAGGGAGTGATAACGGTGGTTATCTTCTCCCCACAAGCCCCTAGAGTGTCTGCAGTTCTCTCGTCCCTTTTCCAGCTCCAGTACTCGTACCGCTGCTGGTTGAGGAATGGGGTACGGCTGTCCCTAGTCATCTCGCGAGGAGACAAGGGGGCAGCTGGTGTGGACCCTCGTGATTTTATTTTATTTTTCTTGTTTATGTGAGCACATTACAAAATGTATTATTATATTACAGAATGTAATTTCATTAAATTAATAAATAAAAGTATTAAAAAAGAAATTCATAAAGATCTAAGTCTATAATTGTATTTACAGACTGCCCTATCTGCCTCTGTGTTGTTCGTACCTTTTTATAGTCAATGCAAATTGTATTTGTAATTTTTTTTTTATTTATATATTTTTTAATTATTTCATTTTCAAATTTGTTAACAATTGTTTATTCTTATGAATTGTCCTATATATGGTACAGTAGGATGTTGTGTTGATATGGTCTAGGTCATCTTTAATCAGGTTTGCTTTTATTTTGAGTAATTTGAAATTTGGGATATGAGATGCGAATTGGTCTATTATTTCATTCTTTATAAGAAAATACTATATATATATATATATATATATATATATATATATATATATATATATATATATTCTTATTGATCTTAGGAGGCATGGGGTCGTTAAAGAAATCATCCTGTCTTCATACTACTTTATCTAATAGGCCCGACATGTTTCGTGCATATTTTCGCACCTCTTCAGGGGCACTTCATGTTAGGAAGTCCTCTAGTTACCGCTCTGGAGTCTGGATTCCAGAGCGAGTACATGGTAAAATGGTTGCCATTGTCAAATTGTTGTCTCTAAAGAAATGTGGGATTTTATAAATTTATCTGCAATATGGGCTAGTGTTTTTGGTAATTTAAAATCCGCATTAAGAAAAGATATTGCTGGTTGACATTATAGTTGAGATATTCAGTTATGGTTGGTGCTAATTTCTTTTGTGGGTTTCGGTCCATCGCTTCTTTCATCCTCACAAAGTGTCGGCTCATAAAATCTGTTTCAAATGTTGCTTGGGTATTTTGTCATCATTATGGGTATTATTGTAGCCCTAGAAAAGAGTCTGACTACATAGTCCAGTAGTTAGTGTGTGTGTGTGTGTGTTGGATATAATAAACTATCCATTTTGAAAATAAAATTGTTTGTCATTTTTTATGGCTTCTCCAGATCTTTGATCTATCAATTTACATATATATATATATATATATATATATATATATATATATATATATATATATATATATATATATATATATATATATATATATATATATATATATATATATTACCTGGTTCCTGTGCATGTCTATGAGGGCATAACCTAGGAGAACAATGTCCGTCTCGTCGGACCCGAGGCCTGCACCTTGAAGGCCGCAAGTCGAGACAAGGAAACCACAAGCAGTCATCTTCTGTCATATCTGCAAATAAAAATAAAAATAATTAATATAATTAGAAAAAAAAAACTTTCCAAGGATATTGTAAGAACTTCAGGTAAACCGGGCGAGTTTAGGATGGATAATACAATAAATTTATCAAAACGTAAAAACTTTAACATACGATTTTTAACACTTTTCAATTATTTTGATAAATTCACATTTAAATGATACGATATATTCATTTGTGGGAGGCCCGTTGGCCGTGCGTGTTAAGGCGTGAGCACTTAACACTCCGTGCCAAAGGACGTGGGTTCGGTTCCCACTAGGGGTGGTGGCTTTTCTTTAGAAAAAATATAAAGGCATCAGCCCTATCCTGGCTAGAAAAGAGTGTTAACCTGTAGATAACCCGTCCAAAAATTCATAGTTAATAATAATTGACGTTAAAATTAAAATAAATATTTATTAACTTATTTGACAAAAAGTAAAATTATGTTTTAATTAGAGAGTGGGAAGATGGTTTTACTTTTTAGGACTATATTTCTACTGGAAATTAATTTTAAAAGTATGACATATCGATTATCGATCAGCTGATTATTTTTCGCCATATTGAATTCTTTCAGACCATGATCAGTCTAGACGTGGCCGTACTGGTGGAAGGTTATCCTCCTCAGGGAGAGGCTGTAAGTTTGACTTTTGTAACTATTTCCCCTGAAGATGCACCAATAAAGGTGTGAAACATGTAGGGACGTAATTAAGTTAGTGATACTGTATGGTAAAGTTTTTATTATTTGACCTTCTGCCACCACGAAAATAAAAACATAAATAAATATTCATTTGTAAACAGCACAAGTTTATTTATATCATCTGTTTATTTCATGAGCTTATCTCAGCTGTTAAATATAATCACCTGTTCATACTGTATAAAGAATTCTCATTTTTGTTTGATTAAGGGAATTTTTAATGAGCTTTAGGGAGTTGATCCAATCGTATTTCACATGGAATAACTGACCCGAAGGTATCAAGAGAAACTACCTCTTTCTTCAGCTGCCACGATCTACCACCTTTGAGAACCTGGCCCGCCCAACCAATGTCCTTTTTCTCGAATGCAAAAGAACCCCTAGTATGATAGTTACATGGTTAAATAATTCACAACATATTTACCTACAGAAATATAAGATTAGATATTTCTAAAACGCATACAGTCAGAAAAACAAACCGACAGGCCCACGCGTCATTCGTCATTTCTTTAATTCACCCTAACCTTCTCGAATTTTCTAAAATTATATTTACTTACACATGAGTATAGATTAGAATTTTGTTGGCTGTCAAAAACCTAACGCAATTATTCTGTAGACAAATACAATACGATTTGGAAAATCATTTGAATTACTTTAATGCTAATATTCTCAGTTAATAATAAATGGATGTTAAACATTTAAATAAATAAATAATGCTAATACAATATAATAGTGTATTAATATGAAAAGTATTTAATTGAATGATGTATTAATCCAGCACAGTAGACTATGGAGAATCTAGCAGTGTTGCCACTAAAGAGTTAAAAACTAATAAAGACTCCAAGCAGTGAGTTAAGAAAGGCAACACTGCCTTTAGAAAAGTCGCCGAATAAAAATAATTATGTAATCGGATCTTTATTGCATGTTTCATAAATAATATATATACAAATAAATATGTACTTAATTATTAAAAAATAATCATAGTCTAATACGGACGGAAGAATGTTCCTCAAAAATACATTCCACTTTTACTAGGATAATAGCATTCTAAATAGCTTTTTACCCGAAAGAATTTTGTTTTAATACATAGAACTATAAAAACAAAAATAATTCTTTAGTCCTTCCGTAGAAAACAACATTTTTAAAACGTGTATAAGAAAGGGAGAAAAGGAAAACAAACCAAATACGCTGAATGGAAAGCATAAATCCGCTTATTCGATAAGAAGTCCTTGGAGCCAAGTTTATCTCCTTACGCGGACTACTGCTTCAAGTTTTTAGTTTACCTTTTAAAATACTAGAAATACACAATAGAAAAAGAAACCGTCACGCAAGAGCTGCGTAATTATGCACATTCCTCAGAAAGGTAGGTAATGTACGTCGCACTTTTTTTTTTCTTTTTTTTTTTAGTTTACTTAAATAACCTATATAAATACAAATAAACATTTTTGTTACTTTATCTTTTTACTGAACTTGTTCCTCATTAGATGGGCATGATACCAAGTGTCTAGTATGTAGAAATCGATCAAGATTTGAAGGAATGTTTCAAATATTCATTCATTAGTGCAACCTCGATATTAACTTCCTTAATGAGAAAATGAAATATATAAAATTATGTCTTGAAAATGACGCAGCATTCTAAAGTTATATATTAGCAAAATAATATATCTATTTAGAAGGAGAAAAACATGGAATTAATGTATTCCTGTGTTATGTGGGGCAACACTGCCCGCAGAATCAGTGTTGCCAGTTATATAACCCTAGCAAGATATAGCTAAGAGTTTTCATTTACTGACAGCCCCTTTCTAATCCTTACTGATATTTTAATAGTAAATATTGGTGTATTCTTTCACTTCTCAAATACTGACTCCGTTTATGTATGTATACATATATATATATAATGCATCCCTCTTATTACATTAAAATAAGACGTACTAGTCTGATTACATAAGGAAACCTCGTAAGCAAAAATAAGTATAATTATATATGTGAATTAAGAACACTTGAAGGTGAGAAACAACCCCCCCCCCCCTCCTACTATTTCGTAGATTTAAGCATTACACCGCAATGTACTATGGCCCTCCTTGTCAGAGGTTGTTCAGATTTCCACCAGTGGCGGTTGCTTTCTTTTGGAAAAATAAAATACATCAACCTACCCTGGCTAGAAAAGGTTGGTGACCTATAGATAACCCGTCCAAGAATAAAAATGAGTTAATTATAAATAAACGTTGAAATTAAAATAAATATCCTGCAATATAATGCTGTCAGTGTTGCCAGTGACTTGAAACGACTAGGTCTTGAAGAAATGAACTCTCGACCATGCGTGGCAAGACTGTCAGGAGAAACTGAGGGGGTTGCCACAAACCAGTGGTTGATGTTTTTACAAGAAATTACAAAAACCTATTATATTGTAATAATTTACAACGTAAACTTCACAAAGAAGGTCATGCAGAAAGGGGACACTAAAGTATAACGGAAATTACATCATCGGTCAAGTGACCGGAAATTGATTTTTGCAAAAATATATATTTATCAATGTCTGTTCACTCTCTCACCAGCTGAAAAATCGTCCGATTTTTATAAAATTAGGCAAACAAAACTTTCGTCTAATTTGAAAGGGGAAGTTCGTTAATCAGCAGAATCCGTCTGCCGGAACACGGTTATTTTTGAGCGAAATTCACACGAATCAAATGAAACTATTTTCAAGTTGATTTCTACAACTATTTTTAAGGGACGTTAATAAAAATAGTTTTTCAAACTAATTTTCGGTTTCGCCACTTCGAATCGTTTGATTTAATTGCAATATTTTCTCCGTGTTTGAAATTTATCTAAACTAAGATATCTAAATTTTAGTTATATTTGGAGTGGAGGAAGTATTCGAAAAAAATTATTTTATTAATAGACATGAAAAGTTTCAGGGCCTTAGAATATTTTCACGCAGCAATATAAAAACAATTTCCACTTTTACGGACATTTTAATAATTGTTGTCCCAATATTTTATTATCAGAATGATATAAACTTTTCTGGCGAATATATATATATATATATATATATATATATATATATATATATATATATACATATATATCTGTGTAGAGAGAAAACACACAGATCATCCGTGTCAGTTCATCTGTGTTAGATTAGAAGAACTGCATATCGAAATTCTTTCACAAGTGCCACCACAATATCTACATTCCTTCGGATATTGCTAAAACTAAGAAGAAAAAAAAGGTCTAAATTGGCGAAATGTTTATCGGAATACTCACTAATAACTAGAGGTTGTTAAATCCAATCATTACCCGACAAACAGGCTATTAACGGACAAGTTTCGTAGTTGGCAAATTGGCCTTTCTAAAAATAATTTTAGAAAGTTTAAATTTCTCTCTTGCAAGAACCATAGAAAAAGCAACAATCCTACAATAAATATATGAATTGATTAAACGTTTTTATACAATTATAGTCAACACTGGCATAGAATGATTGAAGCAGTGTTACCAGTCATGATTTAGGTCTAAACTGTTAAATTTAGAGGCAACACTGACTCCTCCTTAGTTATTGATGGACTGTTATAGTCAACAATGGCATAGAATGAATGAAGCAGTGTTACCAGTCTAGATTTAGGTCTAAACTGTTAAATTAAGAGGCAACACTGACTCCTCCTTAGTTATTGATGGACTGTTATAGTCAACACTGGCATATAATGAATGAAGCAGTGTTACCAGTCTAGATTTAGGTCTAAACTGTTAAATTTAGAGGCAACACTGACTCCTTAGTTATTGATGGACTGTTATAGTCAACACTGGCATAGAATGAATGAAGCAGTGTTACCAGCCTAGAATGAGGCCTAAACTAAACTAGGTTGGAGATATCAACATTTTTCAAAGGAGCAAAGGTGTAGTTCTCGTCGAGATCTATAGAATGGAGTTCTAGGAAATGAGAAAATAACCATTCCAACGGCTCAAATAGACCATTGAAGGAAAGGGTTTCCTCTTTACACATATTTTACATTACATTTTTTAGATGTTCTAAAAAAAAACAAGGAAGAACGGTGCAAACTAGTTTTCGATACGTCAACTAGTTCTCTGATTTAATTTGCATGTATTCCTCATCTGACATTCAAAAAAAGCACTTAATTTATTTAAGTAGGTAGTATTATTGTTAAGGGAGGGGTAATTCAGCTTAGGAAAATGTTTCCAGCATCCATCAAAACGATTAGTATTAGTTATTAGTGTAAACTAACAAATAAAAATTGGGGCTTTAGGGATAAGAGAAACCTAGTCTTTTAAATAGTCCCATAAACAATATCCAAAGGATTTAAATCTAGTGATTGAGGTGGCCAGGTCAGGGGTTCACCTCGTCCTATTAGTCCGAGAGCCAGCAACGCACTTTTCATCAAGTGTTTTAAATAGTCCCATCAACAATATCCAAAGGATTTAACACTAGTGATCGAGGTGGCCAGGTCAGGGGTTCACCTCGTCCTATTAGCCTGAGAGCACTTTTCATCAACGCACTTTTCACCAAGTGTTTTATGCTACTTGAAATTTTGCTATAATGTACCTCTTGGGTAGATAAGAAGGTATGTATGTGTTTCCTGTACATACCTTGGAACACCAGGAACAGCGCATAGGGGAAAGGTGCAAAACAATATTTCCGAAGAATAGACTTTTAATCAGAAGCCAACTATCATTAATGTAAAATTAAGACAATTTTACAATGATTAATAAATGTGGCAGGCACTTTTAGGGGGTATAACACGTAAAAAAAAATTAATTGTTTTTATTCTCATATTAAATGAGAGTTTTATTCGCGCTGCCACTTAAACCGGAACAGCTGTACAATATCATATGTGCAAGAACCAATGAGAGCACAGAGAATAACCACAACTGCGCGGTGCTGTCATACACTCTTACGCGTGTATTGCAGTCTATCATATTCAAAATTTATTTCTATGTTTCCTGATAATTATACCCCCCCAAGTGTCTCCCATTTTGTAATTATTTTCAAATATGTTTACTGAAGACGCTGTTTAAATCGCAGCGCGAATAAAGAACTTCATTTAATATTAAAAATAAAAACTATTTTGGGTTTTTCTTTATTATTATCATCATATTAACCCCCTTAAAATTGCCTGCCTTATTTATTATTAATTTGAAAATTGCCTTAATTTGCCATTTTTTTCATTAATAATAGTTGGCTTCTGAATAAAACTCTACTTTTGGGCAATACTGTTTTGCACCTTTCCCCTATGCGCAGTACCTGGTGTTCCAAGGTATGTCCAGGAAACACATATTTACCTTCTTATCTACCCAACACTTTGGCCGGTGCTGAGACAGAATTCGATCGTGCCGCGCAAGACTTGGGACTCTCTATAAATAATGAAAAGACCAAGTATATGAAAACCTCGAGACAGACCGAAGAACGAGGAGAGACTGTGGATTTTGGCGAGGACACGTACCGTAGCTGTAGCTCATTTAAGTACCTGGGGGGAGTAGTAACGGAGAGCAATAACCTGGAAGCGGAGGTTAAGGGCAGAATGGTGGCGGGAAATAGATGCTTCTACGCCTTACAAAAAGCTCTCCGATACAAAAGTCTCTCCAGGAAAGCAAAGATTTTATTATACAAAACTGTGATTAGACCAGTTGTTGTGTACGGCAGCGAAACGTGGACTCTGACCAAAGAAATGAGGAGAGGTCTGTTGGTCTGGGAAAGGAGAGTCCTCAGGAAGATTTTTGGAGCCGTAAGAGAGCAGCACAGGTGGAGGATCAGAAGCAATGCCGAACATACAGAAATGTATGGCGAGCCTGACATCCTCTATGTCATAAAGAAAGGTAGGCTACGGTGGTTAGGGCACGTTGAAAGGATGGAACCCTGTAGGCTACCTAAATTGATGCTGAATGGTGCACCTGGGGGAAAAAGAAAGAGAGGCCGACCAAGACGGAGGTGGCTTGATGACCTGGAGGAGAACTTGCGGACGCTAGGGATCCGAAATTGGAGGAACCTAGCAGCAAACCGCGTGGAGTGGAGCAGGATGGTGGCAGAGGCCCAGGTCCTACAAGGACTGTAGCGCCCAACAGTGAGTGAGTGATCTACCCAAGAGGTACATTATAGCAAAATTTCAGGGTGCATAAAACACTTCATGAAAATTGCGTTGCCAGCTCTCGGGCTATATCCACTGCTGATGGAAACCATCCTCAGCTGCTTTGATACTAGCGAGGGAAAATAGACAGAGCAGCCATTCCGCTGGAACCACATGGACTGCGGCAAATCCTCTGGTAGTGTTGGGAAAATATCTCTTCTGAAGTGGGCATATTAAGGGGTTACCAGTAAGGGTTTCGGGTGTAAAATATGGACCGACAACGTGCTCCCGATGGTAGATAGATAGATATGAAGTGGGCATATTAAGGGGTTACCAGTAAGGGTTTCGGGTGTAAAATATGGACCGACAACGTGCTCCCGATGGTAGATAGGTAGATATGAAGTGGGCATATTAAGGGGTTACCAGTAAGGGTTTCGGGTGTAAAATATGGACCGACAACGTGCTCCCGATGGTAGATAGATAGATATGAAGTGGGCATATTAAGGGGTTACCAGTAAGGGTTTCGGGTGTAAAATATGGACCGACAACTTGCTCCCGATGGTAGATAGATAGGTATGAAGTTGGCATATTAAGGGATTACCAGTAGGGGTTTCGGGTCTAAAATATGGACCGACAACGTACTCCCGATGATAGATAGATAGATATGAAGTGGGCATATTAAGGGGTTACCAGTAAGGGTTTCAGGTGTAAAATATGGACCGACAACGTGCTCCCGATGGTAGATAGATAGATATGAAGTGGGCATATTAAGGGGTTACCAGTAAGGGTTTCGGGTGTAAAATATGGACCGACAACGTGCTCCCGATGATAGATAGATAGATATGAAGTGGGCATATTAAGGGGTTACCAGTAAGGGTTTCAGGTGTAAAATATTGACCGACAACGTGCTCCCGATGATAGATAGATAGATATGAAGTGGGCATATTAAGGGGTTACCAGCAAGGGTTTCGGGTGTAAAATATGGACCGACAACGTGCTCCCGATGATAGATAGATATGAAGTGGGCATATTAAGGGGTTACCAGTAAGGGTTTCGGGTGTAAAATATGGACCGACAACGTGCTCCCGATGATAGATAGATAGATATGAAGTGGGCATATTAAGGGGTTACCAGTAAGGGTTTCGGGTGTAAAATATGGACCGACAACGTGCTCCCGATGGTAGATAGATAGATATGAAGTGGGCATATTAAGGGGTTGCCAGTAAGGGTTTCGGGTGTAAAATATGGACCGACAACGTGCTCCCGATGATAGATAGATAGATATGAAGTGGGCATATTAAGGGGTTACCAGCAAGGGTTTCGGGTGTAAAATATGGACCGACAACGTGCTCCCGATGATAGATAGATAGATATGAAGTGGGCATATTAAGGGGTTACCAGTAAGGGTTTCGGGTGTAAAATATGAACCGACAACGTGCCCCCGATGATAGATAGATAGATATGAAGTGGGCATATTAAGGGGTTACCAGTAAGGGTTTCAGGTGTAAAATATGGACCGACAACGTGCTCCCGATGGTAGATAGATAAATATGAAGTGGGCATATTAAGGGGTTGCCAGTAAGGGTTTCGGGTGTAAAATATGGACCGACAACGTGCTCCCGATGGTAGATAGATAGATATGAAGTGGGCATATTAAGGGGTTACCAGTAAGGGTTTCGGGTGTAAAATATGGACCGACATTCGTGCTCCCGATGATAGATAGATAGATATGAAGTGGGCATATTAAGGGGTTACTAGTAAGGGTTTCGGGTGTAAAATATGGACCGACAACGTGCTCCCGATGATAGATAGATAGATATGAAGTGGGCATATTAAGGGGTTACTAGTAAGGGTTTCGGGTGTAAAATATGGACCGACAACGTGCTCCCGATGGTAGATAGATAGATATGAAGTGGGCATATTAAGGGGTTACCAGTAAGGGTTTCAGGTGTAAAATATGGACCGACAACGTGCTCCCGATGGTAGATAGATAGATATGAAGTGGGCATATTAAGGGGTTACCAGCAAGGGTTTCAGGTGTAAAATATGGACCGACAACGTACTCCCGATGATAGATAGATAGATATGAAGTGGGCATATTAAGGGGTTACCAGTAAGGGTTTCGGGTGTAAAATATGGACCGACAACGTGCTCCCGATGGTAGATAGATAGATATGAAGTGGGCATATTAAGGGGTTACTAGTAAGGGTTTCGGGTGTAAAATATGAACCGACAACGTGCTCCCGATGGTAGATAGATAGATATGAAGTGGGCATATTAAGGGGTTACCAGTAAGGGTTTCAGGTGTAAAATATGGACCGACAACGTGCTCCCGATGGTAGATAGATAGATATGAAGTGGGCATATTAAGGGGTTACTAGTAAGGGTTTCGGGTGTAAAATATGGACCGACAACGTGCTCCCGATGATAGATAGATAGATATGAAGTGGGCATATTAAGGGGTTACTAGTAAGGGTTTCGGGTGTAAAATATGGACCGACAACGTGCTCCCGATTATAGATAGATAGATATGAAGTGGGCATATTAAGGGGTTACCAGTAAGGGTTTCAGGTGTAAAATATGGACCGACAACGTGCTCCCGATGGTAGATAGATAGATATGAAGTGGGCATATTAAGGGGTTGCCAGTAAGGGTTTCGGGTGTAAAATATGAACCGACAACGTGCCCCCGATGGTAGATAGATAGATATGAAGTGGGCATATTAAGGGGTTGCCAGTAAGGGTTTCGGGTGTAAAATATGGACCGACAACGTGCTCCCGATTATAGATAGATAGATATGAAGTGGGCATATTAAGGGGTTACCAGTAAGGGTTTCAGGTGTAAAATATGGACCGACAACGTGCTCCCGATGGTAGATAGATAGATATGAAGTGGGCATATTAAGGGGTTGCCAGTAAGGGTTTCGGGTGTAAAATATGAACCGACAACGTGCTCCCGATGGTAGATAGATAGATATGAAGTGGGCATATTAAGGGGTTACCAGTAAGGGTTTCGGGTGTAAAATATGGACCGACATTCGTGCTCCCGATGATAGATAGATAGATATGAAGTGGGCATATTAAGGGGTTACTAGTAAGGGTTTCGGGTGTAAAATATGGACCGACATTCGTGCTCCCGATGATAGATAGATAGATATGAAGTGGGCATATTAAGGGGTTACCAGTAAGGGTTTCGGGTGTAAAATATGAACCGACAACGTGCCCCCGATGGTAGATAGATAGATATGAAGTGGGCATATTAAGGGGTTACTAGTAAGGGTTTCGGGTGTAAAATATGGACCGACAACGTGCTCCCGATGGTAGATAGATAGATATGAAGTGGGCATATTAAGGGGTTACCAGTAAGGGTTTCAGGTGTAAAATATGGACCGACAACGTGCTCCCGATGGTAGATAGATAGATATGAAGTGGGCATATTAAGGGGTTACCAGTAAGGGTTTCAGGTGTAAAATATGGACCGACAACGTGCTCCCGATGGTAGATAGATAGATATGAAGTGGGCATATTAAGGGGTTGCCAGTAAGGGTTTCGGGTGTAAAATATGGACCGACATTCGTGCTCCCGATGGTAGATAGATAGATATGAAGTGGGCATATTAAGGGGTTACTAGTAAGGGTTTCGGGTGTAAAATATGGACCGACAACGTGCTCCCGATGATAGATAGATAGATATGAAGTGGGCATATTAAGGGGTTACCAGTAAGGGTTTCAGGTGTAAAATATGGACCGACAACGTGCTCCCGATGGTAGATAGATAGATATGAAGTGGGCATATTAAGGGGTTACCAGTAAGGGTTTCGGGTGTAAAATATGGACCGACAACGTGCTCCCGATGATAGATAGATAGATATGAAGTGGGCATATTAAGGGGTTACTAGTAAGGGTTTCGGGTGTAAAATATGGACCGACAACGTGCTCCCGATGATAGATAGATAGATATGAAGTGGGCATATTAAGGGGTTACCAGTAAGGGTTTCGGGTGTAAAATATGAACCGACAACGTGCCCCCGATGATAGATAGATAGATATGAAGTGGGCATATTAAGGGGTTACCAGTAAGGGTTTCAGGTGTAAAATATGGACCGACAACGTGCTCCCGATGGTAGATAGATAAATATGAAGTGGGCATATTAAGGGGTTGCCAGTAAGGGTTTCGGGTGTAAAATATGGACCGACAACGTGCTCCCGATGGTAGATAGATAGATATGAAGTGGGCATATTAAGGGGTTACCAGTAAGGGTTTCGGGTGTAAAATATGGACCGACATTCGTGCTCCCGATGATAGATAGATAGATATGAAGTGGGCATATTAAGGGGTTACTAGTAAGGGTTTCGGGTGTAAAATATGGACCGACAACGTGCTCCCGATGGTAGATAGATAGATATGAAGTGGGCATATTAAGGGGTTACCAGTAAGGGTTTCAGGTGTAAAATATGGACCGACAACGTGCTCCCGATGGTAGATAGATAGATATGAAGTGGGCATATTAAGGGGTTACCAGTAAGGGTTTCGGGTGTAAAATATGGACCGACAACGTGCTCCCGATTATAGATAGATAGATATGAAGTGGGCATATTAAGGGGTTACTAGTAAGGGTTTCGGGTGTAAAATATGGACCGACAACGTGCTCCCGATGATAGATAGATAGATATGAAGTGGGCATATTAAGGGGTTACCAGTAAGGGTTTCGGGTGTAAAATATGGACCGACAACGTGCTCCCGATGATAGATAGATAGATATGAAGTGGGCATATTAAGGGGTTACCAGTAAGGGTTTCAGGTGTAAAATATGGACCGACAACGTGCTCCCGATGGTAGATAGATAGATATGAAGTGGGCATATTAAGGGCGTTTCTTTTGTATTTCCTTCGTACAATTCATCACAAGAATCTATTTCGAAATAAATCGCTAACACAATAAAAACAAATTGCCGGACACTAGGTTATACATGAGAGAGGACATAGAGGAGGTGATAGTCACCCTTGAAGAAGTGTAGGAACTGTCCAGCAGACAGCGCTGATGTGCCAAACTTCCAAAGATATAGGAATACTGTAAGCGCCGACAGTACTTCTAACCTCTTTGGTGGAGGTAGTAAATGGCAGAGCTGGTAGGAGAGAGAGGGAACAGGTGTGCTCCGTTAGGATGGGGTCGGTGAACTCGCCTTTTTCACTGGGGCTTGGGTCTCTTACAACCCTCTAGTCCTCTTCATCTACAACTATTGTGAATATATATGTATATATTTATGTGCATATATATGTAAAAATGCATTAACTTTAAGGGCTACCTTGTAACTTTTTTTGTGGGCTTAAATGCTTCCTTGACTAATAAAAATGACGTTCAAGAACATTTACGTGGCGGAAAAGTTTTTAAATGTGCCTTTACACTCACTGCCACCGGTCCTCCTTCAATATATTTCAAAATGAAAACCCTATTTGCTTGTATCTTTACTAAAAATAATTATGAACAAAAAAATTGAAAAGGAAAAAAAAATAACATCTCAGTACATTAAATTTGATCCATTATTATTCTTTTTTCATTTTATTCATTATTATTATTATTATCATACAGTACATAACAGACTATGCAGTAATTTATTTTATTTATTTACATATTTTTAAATTGATCCTTTTATTTCTGTAATGTTGTTATTCCTTCTCATTTTTATTTTTATTCATGATTATAAATGTGTGCTTATGTAAGCATTCGCGTGACTATAAATTGCATAAGTAGGCATATATATTTGTACCAAGGAGCAATAAGAACTTGAATATATTTACATAAGACAAAAATCACCCAAATCTTGTTAAAATAGGTGCGACGGTTGGTTTTGCTGTAGTATGAATCCAGGTAAACTTAGTTATTATGAATTCGAATTCGATTAGCCAAATTTTTAAGAAATATATAATAATTTAAGCCGTAATGGCGATTGTATAATATTATTTGTATACAAACTTCAAATCAACGTCATAAGAACGATAATGTCACGTCGACGTATGTATAACAATGTAGTGAATACGTCACAGCTCCGTAGTACAATGCTCTATTGTGTGATGTCATTAATAGCAAAGAGGTAGGCAATCGTGTGTTACTATAGAATAGCTCGCTGTTATATTTCTTATCAAATATTGCAAATATTGGCACCATTTATCGGTAGGGGAGAGAGAAGTGATACTGCTAGTCAATTGTAAGCTATAGAAAGCATAGAGGCATATATATATATATATATATATATATATATATATATATATATATATATATATAAGGTATGATCAAAATTAACGCTACTACATAATTTTGTACAGCTTATTATTGCACGGACTTTAAAGTTGTCCAGGAAACACCATGACCATGTGGAGGTAACCGTGCTTGTTTCCGTTGGGAGTAAAAAAAAAAAACAATAAAAAAATATACAACAACCACTTAAAAATTTAAGGTAAACAGAGACAAATACACGTTGAAAATAAAACTTTGAAGTTTTAAGCACTTATCTCTTCGATTGACATCGCCCCAACAAACATTACAACAGAATCTCTTTTGTAGAGAATTTAGTTACCTTTCGAATAGCCGCCTTCCACTTGCTACGATTTCCCAACCGTTTTCGAGATATTTTAGAAAATATACTGAGATCCGAAAACTTTGTATCGCCATTAATACAATTTTTTTTCCCATATACTTCTTACCTCCAAACGATACCAAAGTTTAAATATCTTAGATTAGATGAATGTCAAATACCTGGTACAAGTTTCAAGTGAACCAATCATCGTTTCTGAATACCCAAACAGAAAATTAGTTTGGAAAAGTATTTCAGTATCAGTTTTTCACGTAAAATGTTACAAACATCGCTTTAAAATTGGTTTCATTCGTTTTCCTACGTTAAGGAACCTGTATAACGAGAACCTGCAAGCATATCAACTCGAAAATGTTTTCGCACATTTTTTTCTCCAAAAACCATGTTCCAGTAAACGGATTCAGCTGGTTAATGAACTGGACCTTTCAGATGAGAAGAGAAAATTAGTTTTGAAAATTATTTCTATCAATTTTTCTGGTAAATGGCTACAGAACTCGCTTTAAAAATGGTTTCATTCGTTTTCCTACGTTAAGGAATCTTTCGCACAAAGTTTGCTCCAAAACCCATGTTCCAGTATACGGATTCAACTGGTTAATGAACTTGTCCTTTTAAATGAGAAGAAAGATTTTTGTACCAAATGTTATCAAAATCGAATCATTTTTGGAGCCGATGAGGAACTTCTTAATAATTCTCCTAAAAGTACTTTAACATTTGAATATAAAACAAATTGTATTAGCGAGTGTTTACATTCTAAACGGATTGTCCGTGCAAAATTTCATGTTTTTGTGTCAAATGGTTCGGGATATTATTACCTCGGATGGACCATCACCAGGGCGTAAACTCTATGAGGGACAAAATCACAGTTTATTTCTAGTAATTCAAGGTCTGCCATCATAGTGGAAATTTACCTCAATTAAAAATAATACTATGAATACTAGATACAGTAAGGTAACAGCTGTTCTTTTATGATCCTAGCAACGCATGCTGCCTAGGCTTGTTTGCTCTTACCAACTAAAACTTTAAAACCCTCTAAAAATACTTAAAAATGCCTAAGTGCAGACGAAACGTCCAATAAAGATTTCTGTGACCTAAAAGTCTGAGGTTTTTTCTCCTAGCCGAATCCCAACCATCCCTTGATTTCGAATATAATATATATTTTAATATGTACTTGTATTAAGCTAAATAAATCCAGAACTACCAAAAGGATTAGTTCCTCAACATATAGTCCTGATGATGAAGCATTTAAACTTAAGCCAAATCGTCGGCAATAAAAACTCATCTTTATTTTAAAATGTCGTTTCATCAAGAGTTATGAAATAGATTTTAACTTTAGGCTATGACGAAATGAAAAATAAAAAAATTTTTTTTCTAAACCCCATTTTTTTTACAAGTTCATAACCTATACATTTTTTCTACATAGCGAGGCCCCCCCCCCCCCGTGTGGCGGCCCTTCATTGTGGGAATCGAACCCAGGACCGTTGGGCAAGGAGTGTTAAGTGCTCACAGCTCACGGCCACCGGGCTTCCAAAAATATTTCGAATACGGTTTGGAAAACGTGGTGAGTGAAGCGTTATGAATCATATTATTTATTTATTTATTCATTGTATTTACGAGCCCGCAAAGTAGCGACTTGCTCGTTATATTGTTACATTTTATTATAGGCACATTGACCTATACTAAATTCTAATATCTAATGATAATATTTTTAAGAATACTATAATATTAACCTACAATACCACATGATATTAATTACAATTTGGACATATATTATATAATGTGCTACTAATACTATTAACTTATAATATTAATAATTAATATATTAACTTATAATATTAATAATTAATATATTAACACTAAAATATTAATAACTAATAATACTAATACTAATAATACTACTACAATTTTTTTAGCTTAAACCTACTTATATTTCACATTGAGGTTTAATATATGTTCTTTATTTGAGCACTTTTAGTTCATCTGGCTGGTAGAGGTTCATGATACCTTGCAATGATAATGAATATTTGTATTCAATAATACTTCATCTTTATATTTCATTATAAATGTTTTTGGTTTTTAAATGCTGAATAATGGTGTCTATATGTGGGCTACCTTCAGTTAATATCTCTCGCATGTCGTGTGGTAAGTCTAAGTAGTCCCGTTCTCTGCAGTCTGTCAGTATGTGTTTTACTGTCAGTCTCACATTACAGATTCTGCAGAGTGGTTCGTCTTGTCGAGTCATTAGATGAGAATGAGTCAAGTGTGAATGGCCTATTCTCAGTCTGATAACTACAACTTCTTCTCTTCTTGTGTATCGATTTCTTGACGGCCAGGCACCTACGCACTCTTTTATCTCACGTAATTTATTGTCTGTAGTGTACGTCCATGTATTTTGCCATTTGTTTATAATATGTGTTGTAATCTGCAGGTAAGTGTCTTGTAACGTCATTCGGTCTTCGTCAGTTCCTAACCTTTTTGCTGCAATTTTTGCTTCTTTGTCGGCGTCAGTGTTTCCTGGGAAGTTTGTGTGTCCAGGTAGCCACACCATTTCAATGTGTACATTATGACTTTGTAGTCGGTGTACTTGTTCAAAAATTTGTGTGATTATTGGATGTGTTTCATACATGTTACTTAGGGAGAGCAAAGAACTTAGTGAATCCGAAAAAATTAGGATCTTTTGGTTTGGAAGAATGATTACATTTTGAAGAGCCAGTAAAATGGCATGTAATTCGGCAGTGAAAATGCTAGAGTTATCAGCAATTCTTAATTGAAAAGAGTTTGAATGAATAAATGCTGCAGATCCAGTGCCTTCTAGTGTTTTTGACCCATCTGTGAAAATAAGGAGAGCATCTGGATTTGAAGATGTTAATTTATTATATTCATTTTGGTAAATCAATAAAGCGGCTAGAAATAAATTTGAAAAGGCCCGGTGGCCGTGAGTGTTAAAGCGTGAGCACGCAAAGGTCGTGGGTTCGATTCCCACTAGGGGTGGTGGCTTTTCTTTGGAAAAAAGAAAAGCCATCAGCCCTATCCTGGCTAGAAAAGGGTTTTAACCTATAGATAAACCGTCGTAAAATTCTTATTTAATAATAATGGACGTTAAAATTTAAATAAATAAAAAACCAACAAAGCCGGGGCTTGAATTTCCTGCAAGCATCGGTTTTGTTTCATTGAATGCGAAATATAAGTCCCACCAGGCGTGAGGAACCGCGCTAAGATGACGCCGTTTCTGCGAGTCGGATTACAATATTTGAGAAAGGAGCCATCCTATGAATGAGTCAAATAGACTCGTTGACTTGGAAAATCCATAGATTTGAAAATAATCTGAATTTAAAATTTAATCTTGATGTGAGCGTAAACAACTGGAACTGCTCGATAAAACAGAAGACAAGCCATTGAATTAAGCAAGTTAGGAATTAAAGATACTTTTAACATTTTTCGAAGGAATGTACCTAATTCGAAGTGAGGTTGCATTAATGAAAGAATTTTAGATGTCTTTAACTTTTCATCGATCCCACCCACTAGACACGGAGAATGAACTCCGTTATTATATGCGAGTGTTTTTGTACAGTTTTTTTTTTTTTTTCTTATAACAAACAATAAAACGACGTTAAGCAATAAAATCGGTTCATCTGGAAAGGGGGGGGGGTTACACTGGGCAAGAGTTATTAAAATCACATAAGTAATATCGGTTTTTAATTTTCTGTCTATTTATGTTCCCTCGTTTTTAATTTATTTTTGTTTAGATTCTTATTTTATTATAGCATTAAAAACTCTTTTATTTTTCATGTGTTGGGTGGGGAAAATTATTTATTCTGTGCTGAAATTTCATTTGAAATGGATCTCCCAAGACACCACTTACGCCATGTTTTGCTTTGGGGATAAAAGAGAAAATGCTGCTTAGAGTTATCGAGAAATTGTAGAAATATATGGCGGAAATGTCATTAGTGAGCGACAAGTGCAGCGGTGGTTTGAAGGATTTCGAGCGACAAGTGCAGCGGTGGTTTGAAGGATTTCGAGCGACAAGTGCAGCGGTGGTTTGAAGGATTTCGAGCGACAAACCGCAAGCTTGAAGACGAGCCTCGTACATAACATCTCGTATATAACATCTGTTTTTAAATTTAATAATAAAAACAAGAACCTGAACTCTGTTCTGGCGGTACAATCTGCATCCCGCTTTAGGCTTCCAATACCTGCTGTCTTATATAGGATTCCTTAACTGAAAAGGAACTTAAATGTAGAATGCACACAGGCTCTTGTTTTTATTATTAAATTTAAAAACAGATGTTATATACAATAGAATGAAGAAAGTTGTGTTTGTTTTTCAAGAATATATTCCCTTAATATAACATGGAGCTGCGGGAATAGAACCAACTGGAGATGGAGTTCAATAAGCCTGGTAAGCTGAGAACTGATGGAAGTCTTTTTTTATACGTTCCTAGAATGCGGCTAGAATATTAGTTCAAAATTGTATTAGTAGACTATTATTTTGGTTTCCATTCTGTTTCTAGAGTTCCTTCATTTATGATCATATCCATAGACAAAAACCTTATTTTATATTTATTTTGTAATTCCCTGGCAGCTTTGAATTTATTTTAAACTAGAAAAAATGCCTATTTATGTTTCTTTTTAATTATATAAAACACAACAACAACAACTTTTCTTTTATTATTAATACAAATTTCTTTTTGTTTCTGTTTGAACAGATGCTGAAATCAACTGTCTTCGGCTTTATGAATACGGCTATAAGTGTCATGAAAACAAAAAAAATATTTTATTTCTAGACCTACTTGTTCAATATTGTTCATAAGTACATTGGACCTAATACCTAATACTTGTAAATATCTATATTTGTTAAAAAGTGTATACCTCATACCTACTTGTAAATATTTATTTCTAGACCTACTTGTTCAATATTGTTCATAAGTACATTGTACTTAATACCTAATACTTGTAAATATCTATATTTGTTAAAAAGTGTATATGTAAATTACGGGTTCGAAACCCGAACAGCTAAAGATTTGCGTTATTAGATTTTAATATTACTTATTTGGTTTCTAATTTATTTTTGCTTTTATAGATTCAGAAGGTAGGTGTAGCATAGGACGCCGGGTAACAGCTAGTTTTTAATAATATTATAAATAAAACGGAACGAAAGCCGAAACTTAGCGATAATATATTTAATAATATAGACATATTGGATAGAAGTCAAAACATTCATAAGGAAGGAACTCCAGAAAACTAAAATCCATAAAATTAACGTGCAGTGTTATCACGCAAAAAAATAAATAATTAAAAACACTGCCAATGGCCATAGCCACGTTTAATTCACCGGTTCCCGTTAATCACCGAGGTTAAGCAACGTCGGACGTGTTCAGGACCTGAATGGGTGACCGAGCACGTGTTGTAGGCATTATAAAAGGATGGCAACCTGTAGATAGCCCGGCGTTAATAGCCCAATAGTTGATACGCCGTCGAACACACACACAGAAAAGATTAAAAACATTAATAGGCCGTAAAATGGAGCAGACAGTGTTGCCACTTAGGGGAAAAAATAAATCTTCTGATTTACCAACCAATGGGCCCACAGAGCGGAACTTTAATAGAAATAATTCATTATAAAATGTTTTTTTATTAAAAACAACAAAAAAATGAGTTGGACAGTGTTACTATTTCAAAAAAGGCCAGTTAAATAGATGCCTTCAAATGGGAGACAGTGTTGCCACTAAGGGGTAAAATAAATCCACTGATTTACCTAACTGGACTGGGCATAAAGAGCGGAACGTCTATAGAAATAATAAATTATGAAAATAGCCATAAAATGTATATGACAGTGTTACTGTCTTAAAAAAAGCCCAACTCGCAGGAACTGCGTCATCTTAGCGCGGCTCCGTTCATATCTCTAGTGTCATTTGAAAAGCTTAGAATAGAAACAGATAATATTTTGTTCGACCTTTCTTCAAAGGGGTTTATGAATTTACTGGTCGGGTCCGCCAGACCCCAGAATCCTCTTCAAGAGATACTTATATCATACGTTTCTCTCGTTTCTCGAAACGTAACCTGAATTTCAAAATATTAGTTTTAATGAAATTTGAACATGCAGCAAATATTTTAACTGAATCCCATGATTCTAAGTACCCAAACCAAAAAAGTTATTCGACACGTATTTTGCCACTTTTCTCGAAAACAGCTAAAGCTATCGCCTTAAAAATGGTTTCATTCATTTTCCCA
Source organism: Gonocerus acuteangulatus (assembly GCA_946811695.1). NCBI lineage: Eukaryota > Metazoa > Arthropoda > Insecta > Hemiptera > Coreidae > Gonocerus > Gonocerus acuteangulatus. The sequence continues at coordinate 88,792,216 of OX328128.1, read as the reverse complement.
GGCCAAGAAGCCTATAAAACGAGTACTTGCAAGCATATGAAGTAAGCGGAACGATTTTTTTCGCGCGAATTTCGCTCCAAAAACCATGTTCCGGTGGGCGGATTCTGCTGGTTAACGAACTTGACCTTTCAAATTAGACGAAACATTTTTTTTTACCAAATTTCATCAAAATGGGACCATTATTGAGGCTAGGAAGGCATAGTCCTCATAATAATAATTAAACAAAAAAAAAGCATAAGATTTGGTCACTATAGTTGCGAAATAAATTTTAAAAATATTAATGGAAATGACATATGTTGTTGCCATTTAAGAAAACATAATAAATAAATGAATTGGTAAATTTAAAAGGAGTAGACAGTGTTGCCAGAGAAGAAGAGTAAAATTATAAGCAGTGCAGCCACTTAGAGAACAGGATAATAGAAAAATAATCATAATAAGCAGTGTTGCCCCGATGACGTCATAAATGCACTGATTATAATAGCATAAAATAGGTTAAGTAGTGTTGCCACTTGGATTACGAAATAATGGAATCTTTTGATGATAAGAATACAAGTGATAAAAACATGAGAGAAATCGATTTTTCAAAACGTTTTTCGAATCTCTTCTTGATGGTATATGATTTCTAAGGACTTGGTCAATAATTCGAGGCAGGTAAGAAGAGCCTTTGTAGTGTGGTTCGATCGGGGCTATTAGCGATTAAAGAGTCGATGTTAAGAATCGATAGTAGAGGACTGAGCATGCGCAGAGAGGAGTTCCGTCAAGGTCCAAGGCCCGCTAATCAACCTGCTTACGTAAAACCTCCTTCGGAGGGGCGAGCGAAGGTCTAGACCGGCTAGAGGATCGCGGGATCGTTCGCCTCGTTCTCTTCTAGTGATAGTGGATTCGCTGATAACGTGTCAGGCTTTCGGTCACGTAATGAAGTGTTACCTCGATAGGACTGCGTTTTATTAGCGCGGTTCCTTATGAAACTTATTACTGGTGACCGAGAGTGTTGAGGTGTGAGCACTTCAAGCCCTGGATCATGGATTCTAGTGGGGTTGGTTTTTCGCCCCCCCCCCCGCTCCTCTCCAAAAATAAAATCCATCAGCCCTATCCTGGATGACAGCAAGTCTGACTCCCAGGAACTGCGTCACCTTAGCGCGATTCCATAACTTCCTATCCCTGGTTCCCTTTTGAAAGCTTGAATAAGTATTCGTAATATTTTGTGAAAATATTAAACACCTACTCTCATGAAATCTTGAAGATAAATAAGATTTAGGCACCATTATGTAATGAAAACATAGTAGCGGCAATTACTAGGTTTCTTCCAATTCTGGTAAGGAAGCTCTAGTACAACCAAAAACTCCTTCTCACTTTAACTTATCTTCTTCTACTAAATAGTTCATTTTACTGCTAAACTCAATCATAAAAATAATAAGCAATAATAAACTGACAAAAACAACAGTTCAAAGCTAAGAAATCAACACTTATTTTTCGTCCAATCGAAAATATCTTTAGGAACGGTTTAGTGAAAACTTTAAGCCTTCGTCACAGTGTTGGCCAAAAATTATTCAGAATGACGAATAAAGATTAATGAATAAATGTATTATTTTATTCATGAATGATGAATAATTACTTTTATTCATTATTCGTTATTCTGTGAATGAATTTTATGTTTTATTCACAAATTATTCGAATGATCAATCAGAATAAACATATTTTAGTGAATAATGATAGATTTATTATGATGATGGCAGCCGGAAATATGTATATATATGTGTATTTGAGTGGGATTAATCAGTAGACCAACTAGAAATAAATAATAACGAATGATGAATAATGAATGATGAATAACGAATAATGAATAACGAATAATTCATCATTCACTAAAAATTGATTTGAATAATCATTCCAATAATACTTTATTCGAATAATGCCCAAGACTGCTTCGTCAACCGTTTACTGTTACTGTCAACATAAAACGAGTTCCCAACAGTTTTCGAAATAGTTAGGAAAACTAGATTTATTCACTTTTTCGAAAACGGTTACAGACATCGCCAAGGAAATGTTTTCGTTCGTTTTGCAACCTATAAGAACCTGCGGTATATGTAACCCTTTTCGAGAAAGGTGATTAAAACTGGTGATTAAAAGTTATTCAAAATGTTTGACATTCGTCGAAAATAAGATATTTAAATTTTGATTGCATTTGAAGGTACTGAAAAAATAATTAATAGGCAGGAAGTTTTAGGATTTTAGTATACTTACTTAAATATCGCTAAAACAAGTTTAGGAAAGCGACGACAATATTGGATGGGCCGATTCTCGTAGAAATCGGTCCTTATGATTCGAAAGTTTTCATTTTGAACGGTTTTTGTCTGTGTTTACCTCAGCTTTTAATTGATTTTTTGGTTTAGTTGCATTTAACTCATGGGCATATATAAGGGGGGGGGGCTGAGGGGGCGGCAGCTCCTCCCGAAATTTTGATTTGATCGATAAAAATTTCATAAAACCCTTAAAAATAAATTAAATAAGATCATTTTGATCATAAAACATATTCTATTTTGGGTGTAATAGCGTTTAAGTTGGCTAAAACTCTTCCAAGATCTAAATTGTTAGTATTCCATATGCTGAAAATGGTCTCAGTCCCCCCCCGAAATTTGCTCAGCCCCCCCCCCCCCCCGAAATTTTCTCAGCCCCCTCCGAAATTATTTTCTATATACGCCCATGATTTAACTGCAAAATAAGTTGAGAAACCGGAAGGAATAATTTCCGCTTAGGATACTGACAGTTTCCTGTTGTGGTGTTTAAAAGCTTGCTTCTTTTTAATTAACATTTCGTTTTACCTTTTTTACACGTGTTTACATTGCTGTTTCTATTCCTTTACACGTGTTTACATTGCTGTTTCTATTCCTTTACACGTGTTTACATTGCTGTTTCTATTCCTTTACACGTGTTTACATTGCTGTTTCTATTCCTTTACACGTGTTTACATTGCTGTTTCTATTCCTTTACACGTGTTTACATTGCTGTTTCTATTCCTTTACACGTGTTTACATTGCTGTTTCTATTCCTTTACACGTGTTTACATTGCTGTTTCTATTCCTTTACACGTGTTTACATTGCTGTTTCTATTCCTTTACACGTGTTTACATTGCTGTTTCTATTCCTTTACACACTTTCTATTCCTTTAAACACTTACTAACGGACTGTTTAAGACTCATCTCCCCTCCCAGCTATAAATCTAACAGAGTTGTTAGCAGAAGGAAGCCAATTTATAGATTCTGTTTTTCGATACTTAAGGAAAATTGGACTATTTGAAGAAATATGACGTATACGTATATGGGTTTCTATGTTTGTATACGAGCTTATCTGTTTGTGTATGTGTATATGTGCACGTGTGTGTCTATGGTTTATTTATTTTCCCTCTTACTAATATGTATATTTATTAGTACTTTCCTCCGAAGGAAAGTAGCTATTGAGGTTGTACTCGTGACGGAATTTTTGAAAAATTTCTTCAAATCTTTATCGATCCTACCTAGTAGACACCGAATATATATATATATATATATATATATATATATATATATATATATATATATATGTGTGTGTGTGTGTGTGTGTGTCTGTCTGTTAACACGATAGCAGCCAGAGTTTTCGTTTTTTTGTCACGAAACTTGGTATATAGCATTCAATTAGCAAACGATTGAACGAGTTCGTTAACCACCAAATTCGGTCCACCGGAAGGGGGGGGGGGGTTTACCCCGAACCCTAAACACTAATTTGACCATGTCAGCCGTAATATTTGTTATATTTCAACGAAACTTGGCATTCGTAGTGGTAATATAGAGAGAAAAGTGAGGTATAAAAATAAACTAAATCGGTGCATTAGGAGGGGGGGGGTTACTCCGGACCCACAATACCAATTCGCCACTACCAGCCGTGATTTTTGGTATATTTCGACGAAACTCGGTATTCGTAGTGGTAATCCACAGGTAAATATGTTTTGTAAAAATAAACTAAATCGGTTCATTAGGAGGGTGGGGTTTACTCCGGACCCAAATTACTAATATACTCATACTGGTCGTAATTTCTGCTGTATTGGTACGAAACGCGGTATACGTCGTGGGTAACTTATGAGAAAGAAGTGTTGTAAAAATGAGTTGTAATAGAAAAGCCCGCCAGACGTAGGTTCACAAAGCCGCCGCAAGGAGCGCTTTCTACCACTAGAGGGACTGTATCCTGTTCCTGCGTTAGATCAAAATACGATAATATGAGGTTTCTTGTATTTATTACGTAGTGTAGTAGGTACCATGTGTAAACATAACTCTGGAAGCAAATTAATAATTGATCAGTTACTCATTACAAAATTAAAAGAGAACTATTCATGTTTTTATTTTATTTATGTAGGATATTTTAAGCAAATTGTTCTGGAAAGCAGTCTGCACTACCCAAATTCTGAGGAAAGTGCTTAGTTATGCAGCTCCTGCGTGACGGACTTTTTTTCTATTTACGACCTCCTATCATTAATATAAACTATGTAAAAACTATCTAAAGATCTAAGTCTATAATTGTATTTACAGACTGCCCTATCTGCCTCGGTGTTGTTCCTACCTTTTTATAGTCAATGCAAATTATATTAGTAATTTTTTTTTTTTTTATTAAATATATTTTTTTAATTGTTTCATTTTCAAATTTGTTTACAATTGTTTATTGTTATGTATGTATTTTAAGTGATGAATTGCCCTTGTCTCGGTCGCACTAATGTAGAAATAAATAAATAAATATTCTTTTACAAACGTGACTGGATATGAGGAAGTAAACACCCTAACGTGACTGGATATGAGGAAGTAAACACCCTAACGTCACTGGATATGAGGAAGTAAACACCCTAACGTCACTGGATATGAGGAAGTAAACACCCTAACGTCACTGGATATGAGGAAGTAAACACCCTAACGTCACTGGACATGAGGAAGTAAACACCCTAACGTCACTGGATATGAGGAAGTAAACACCCTAACGTCACTGGATATGAGGAAGTAAACACCCTAACATAACGCTGCTCCTCTGGATATGAGGAAGTAAACACCCTAACATAACGCTGCTCCTCAGGATATGAGGAAGTAAACACCCTAACATAACGCTGCTCCTCTGAGTCAGAACGACTTTTTGGGTTTGTAACCAGGACCCAATGCACAGGTGAGACTGTTCTGCAACTCTTGTTGCAAACTACTTGCACGCGCAACCGATTTGTGACCTCGGCAATGTATTTGGATGGGAAGGCGCACACGACGCAACTGATTTGTGACCTCGGCAATGTATTTGGATGGGCAGGCGCACACGACGCAACTGATTTGTGACCTCGGCAATGTATTTGGATGGGAAGGCGCACACGACGCAACTGGTTTTTGGCGATCTCAAACCAGTCACATGGAACTGTGGGCCCGCGGTTCCAGTTGCACTCTAGGAGACCAAGTGGTGTTTAGCAGGTGTTTTAACAGCTGTATACTTGTTAATCTTAAAAATATTTTTTAAGATTATTTTTTGCATGCATTTTTTGCACTTTGTCAATGATACGGTGCGATAAATAAATAAATATAAAGAAATATTAAAAATAATTTAAAACCCAAGGCTTTGGACTAATTTTACGTATTTTTTTTGGTTGATTTTAAGGCGATTCAACCGTTGTTACGTATTTTTATATATAAAAGATTTTTAATTCATAATTGTAAAATTAAATCAAAACTGTATCATTTTATATATTTTAAACACATTTCAATTTTTTTATCTAAATTACAAAGCTTATTAATCTGTTGTAATTAGTTCAATTTAGAATATTTATCTCAAAATAAATGATATTGTACTCAAAATATTTTTAACATAAATAAAACAAAAAACATGTCTTAAAAGTGTGTTGTTTTGAAACGAAATGGCCCCAACGTCTTCTCCATCTGAATCTGAGACCGTAAGCTCACATAGCCAGGCCAAGGACTTACAAACACTTTTACTGCACATATACGCGACTCATTTACAATAAGCCCTATGCAGTATGCTGTCAGAAGTTTTATTTCAGTTGCAAACTGATTTGAAACGCAACTGCAGTTGCAGAACAGCCACGCCGCGTAAACTGGGCCTAAAGACTCTCATCAGCTTTCGCATGTCCATCCCGCAGACACGCGGATCTAAGAGCGGCGGAACACAGGTCTTCTCTTGTGCACGTTAGTCTGCACCAACATTGGACCTGTATTTCTCCCGATCCGATCCGATCCGATTTCGTTTGATCGACAATGGCCGACCTGAGTGCCTACATTGGTCTCGACCCAATCCGATCCGACAGCTCGTCAGTAATGACCTCGTAGTGAAGTGAAAACGAGTAATTAAGTTAAGAAATACCATCTAATAAGCATGGAAACCTTCGATTAGGTTGAATGTTGGAGGTAAGAGAAGTATTGGTATTCATATTTTAAAATTATTTATAAGAAAGGTAACGAGAAGGTTATAAACATTGGAAGGTTATAGAAGTTGGATGATTATAAACATCTTTCCACGCAATTTAATAAACAAGGGAAACAAAAAATAGTAATGTGAATTGACAAAGTTGTTCTAAATTTTATTTCCTTTGATTTAAAAAAAAAATGAATTGAAATCGCTTAAGATTTAGAACCTGTAGACCTTTTTGAAACACAATAAGTGGGCTGGCGCCATTTTGCTTCGTAGGTCCGAAATCGGTCTAGAAACAAACCTGTTTGAATGGCCAAGAATAGGTGGCCACTGGCCATCGAATTGGATCGAATCGGGTCGGGTCGGGTCGAGACCAATGTAGGCACCTCCATTGAGATGCATATGTTTGTTTTTCTTCCGACAATCGGTGGCCATCGGATTGGATCGAATCGGGTCGGTCGAGACCAATATAGGCACCTCCATTGAGGTGCATGTGTTTGTTTTTTTTTTCCGACTGTCGGTGGCTATCGGATCGGATCGGTCCAGTGTAGGTGCCCCTTTACCGCCTCAACAGGTAGCATGGACTACTAAAGTTCTGCTATGACTACTGAATGAGACAAGGCAGGGTTCGATAGAGGTTGCTCAACAGGTAGCATGGACTACTAAAGTTCTGCTATGACTACTGAATGAGACAAGGCAGGGTTCGATAGAGGTTGCTTAACAGGTAGCATGGACTACTAAAGTTCTGCTATGACAACTGAATGAGACAAGGCAGGGTTCGATAGAGGTTGCTCAACAGGTAGCATGGACTACTAAAGTTCTGCTATGACAACTGAATGAGACATGGCAGGGTTCGATAGAGGTTGCTTAACAGGTAGCATGGACTACTAAAGTTCTGCTATGACAACTGAATGAGATAAGGCAGGGTTCGATAGAGGTTGCTCAACAGGTAGCATGGACTACTAAAGTTCTGCTATGACAACTGAATGAGACAAGGCAGGGTTCGATAGAGGTTGCTCAACAGGTAGCATGGACTACTAAAGTTCTGCTATGACTACTGAATGAGACAAGGCAGGGTTCGATAGAGGTTGCTCAACAGGTAGCATGGAATACTAAAGTTCTGCTATGACAACTGAATGAGACATGGCAGGGTTCGATAGAGGTTGCTTAACAGGTAGCATGGACTACTAAAGTTCTGCTATGACAACTGAATGAGACAAGGCAGGGTTCGATAGAGGTTGCTCAACAGGTAGCATGGACTACTAAAGTTCTGCTATGACTACTGAATGAGATAAGGCAGGGTTCGATAGAGGTTGCTCAACAGGTAGCATGGACTACTAAAGTTCTGCTATGACTACTGAATGAGACAAGGCAGGGTTCGATAGAGGTTGCTCAACAGGTAGCATGGACTACTAAAGTTCTGCTATGACAACTGAATGAGACATGGCAGGGTTCGATAGAGGTTGCTCAACAGGTAGCATGGACTACTAAAGTTCTGCTATGACTACTGAATGAGACAAGGCAGGGTTCGATAGAGGTTGCTCAACAGGTAGCATGGACTACTAAAGTTCTGCTATGACTACTGAATGAGACAAGGCAGGGTTCGATAGAGGTTGCTCATAAAAACTCTTCTTACTCATAGCACATTCTTGATAAGAAAACTTTTATTATTCCTGATAAAAAATGCCGATAATAATTTTAGAGCTATTCATCATAAAAGATACTTTCCCTCATGACTATTTAACTCGTCCAATAGAACCAAAAATTTAGTAAAACATACACATTCAGCGGTTTTGCGGATACGAAGGGCGATCTCAACATTATGTTCACCCTAATTCCTCGTCAATTATTATATAATTTCTTTATTAATATAAATAAATAAACAAACAATGAGACATCCCACAACGAACAAATATTTTGAATATACTCTATTGAAGTTGGCCCTTATGTAAAAAATAGGGTCTTTTTGCGAAGACCGCATCCAGTTACTTTTGAAGTAGCAGTAGTGATTTATAACAGTTACTCGTACTTGCTAAAAAGCTTACTGATTAGCTTACAGGTTCTTTGCTGCTTATCAATTACTACTTGACACCCTATCTACGGTTATAATTCATATTAGATAATGGCAAGTAATATTTATTAATAAAAAGGTTAATATGATCGAAATGAATAGTAATTGTTAAAAGGTTATTAAGCATTAAATTTTAACTGTTTTACAGGTTATGAAGGATAACAAACAACGATATTTGTAAACAAACATATTTTATTATTCCTTCTCTCTCTCTCTCTCTCTCTCTCTCTCTCTCTCTCTCTCTCTCTCTCTCTCTCTCTCTCTCTCTCCCTCCCTCTCTCCCTCTCTCCCTCTCTCCCTCTCTCTCTCCCTCCCTACCTCCCTCCATCCATCCCTCCCTCCCTCCCTCCCTCTCTCTCCCTCTCTCTCTCTCTCTCTCTCTCTCTCTCTCTCTCTCTCTCTCTCTCTTTCTCTTTTTTGGATATTTCACATTTATTAAGCATTACTTGCTATGCGTTTCCGCTCGCTCAAGAAGATATCAAAACTCTCGTCAATCGAACTCGCAATTAATAGAATTATATTAATTTTAGCGACTCTAGTCTATCCAACTCGCTAAAATTATTAGGATTCCATTAATTTTTCCGAGTAAGAAACCAATCCCTTTTTCTTTGTCAGGAACAACGCGAACGACTCAATTTTCTCACTAACATAAGCAGAGCTATTTCATAAACATAGGCTAATTCACTGTTGAAGGTTACTTTACTCCCAGCAAGAACCAATGCAATTGGTCATCGGAATCCTCCAATAGGAAGGCAAAGGAGTTCACTGATACAATCACTACTGCTACTTCAAAAGTAACTGGATGTGGTCTTCGCAAAAAGACCCAAAAAATGTTCGAACACATTTTCCTCACACTGCCTTTTGTATCCGCAACGCCTCGAATATACCTGAAGCCAGACAATGTTATTGTAACGGTAAGGAAGTCGAAGCAAACTACATATTTGGGAAAGGGACGTCCTTTTAGATGGAAGTCTGTGAACGGGTTTATTTGTTTAAACAAGCAACAAATATCAATAATATCATATTTGCCTCGATTTCTGAGTTCAGTTCGAACGAGGGCACCTGCAGCCGGGACGCCTGAGTTCAGTTCGAACTAGGGCACCTGCAGCCGGGACGCCTGATTTTAGTCAGTCAAGTTTGAACATTAATCGCAAGTAGAGTGCAAGTTTTAAAAATAATTTTAATAATATGTACCATTTTGAATATGCAATATTTAAAATGCTACATATTATTGTATCCTCAAATAATAAGGTTTTTTAAATACACAAGTGACCGCTTCTTACTGAATTCTCTAATCCGGCATATTCTCTAATCCAACTCTATTCCGGTACCGATGACGCCGGATTAGGGAGAGTCTACTGTGTATGAGTCATCCTTTTCTAAAAGGAGCCATGTCCATAAATGCTAATTGTCGAGGAAAGGAAAAAAACTGTTACAGAATCTAATGTTTTTAATTTCCGTTCTAAGCTTTTTTTTTCTTTTTTTAAAGGTAATCGCTTTACTACACAGGGTTTCACGACGTTTTGCCCTTTCACCACAATTGTTTTTAAGAAAAAGTAAATATTTTGGACATGGACTGACCTATCATCCCCCAACCCAAACCACTAGACAGAAAAGTTTTGAAATTTTGCATGGACACTCTCTTTAGCATGTAAACACTCGCTAAGAAAGGATTTTTTTATATTCAATTTTTTAAGTTTTTTTAGAGGGGTTCAAATTTTTAGTTGGTTAGAGAGCAGGCACAGGACGATAACAAGTCAGCTGTTACCGTATTGTATTTATTTCATAATATTATTTCTATTTGAGCTTCATTTCAACTATGATGGCAGACCTTGAATTACTAGAAATAAACTGTGATTTTGTCCCTCATAGAGTTTACGCTATAGCTGGTTATCAATTGATGAGTAACATATAGTGACGGGAAGCGAGCTATAAAATAACTACCTATCTGCCGTGACGAAGCACGGGTATTCAGCTAGCTCCTTTATAAATGTCACTACGGATAATAATTTTATTATGTACATTTCATCAAGTGATAGGAATTTAGCAAATATAAAATATTCATAATCATAATAATATTAATATCTAATCATCTACACAAAAACCTAATTTTAAAAATCTCTACCAATTTTCCGGGCTGCCAAACACCTTTTGGACGATTCTCAGGCCCCAAACTATTATTGGGTTAATTTTTGAGCCGAGATCCAGAGACCAGGTCCCTTCTGGGTGTACCCGCTCGACAGACCGGTTCCTACAACAAGGAACACCTGCCTACCACTTCCTTCTTAATTAATTCTAATTTAAATTAAACCAACTACATAGTCAGGAATAACCGTCACGCAGGAGCTGTGTAATCTATAGCGCGTTTTGATATAATCCTTATTCCTCGTAAGATATGGAAAGCTGGGAATATACATTCATAATGTGCCGCTCATAATCTTCTTGGAGAAGACTTAGTTGGCCGTTGGCATTTTCAAAGTGGATATTGTCAGGATTCTGGCATAATAGTGGATAAAACTAAATTTTAGCGGGCTTCCTCCCTTCTCTTTCTTAAAAGTCATCCGGGCAGTCTATTATTCGAAGGGTGCGGTGATTCGAACAATAATTATAACGATTTATGAAAAAGTGAATATAACTATACCCGGAAACATACAGCGCGAATTCGAAATCAATACTTTATTCCTTTAAAACCTATGTTGGTTGACGAACTCGTGTTTTCTTTATATACCTACAGACTTCTTCATTAGAATGAAACTAGCAAACTTGAACGAATTCCAAATAATATTTAAGAAAATGTATGATTTTTCAAAACTCTGGGTCTAGTAAAAATGTTTTCCTGTAATATTTATTTTACTACAAACTTAGTCAAAACGTAAATATCTGGTGTAGTTTATTGAACGGGGTCCCCAATATAGAAACACAAATAAAAAGATTTACTAGGAAGTTTAGTAACGGAAAACCGTAAGCGCTAAGTTTCTTTTCGCTGAATTTCACTAATTAATATATATATATATATATATATATATATATATATATATATATATACATATATATATATATATATATATATATATATATATATATATATATATTATGTTAAGCTTTATTGGAAGTTTGATTAAGGTATAATATAAATTTAAATACTTTTCTGATAGGGTAGAAATAAATACCTTCATTTTGACCTCAATACGACTTTACAAATTTGAAATTATCCTCCAAAATCTTTCAACCACTCTCCGTCCTGAGCTGTTCTCCACCAGTTATCATATATATATATATATATATATATATATATATATATATATATATATATATATATATATCTAATATATAAAATTCTCGTGTCACAGTTTTCGTTGCCATACTCCTCCGAAACGGCTTGACCGATTTTGATGAAATTTTTTGTGCTTATCCGGTATCTATGAGAATCGGCCAACATCTATTTTTCATCCCCCTAAATGTTAGGGGTAGTCCACCCCTAATTTTTTATTTTTATTTTTTAGACAAAATTTTTAATTTCTATTTTTTTATGATACAACATACAAAAATACATACAATCCTCAATTTTCACCCTTCTACGATCAACCCTTATTTTTTAATAGCCATTTTAGTAATTTAATCATTTTTCCTCTCCGGTCGAAAACTGATCAATCGTCATTTAATTAGTTATCCCCGCCAGATGTCTACATCTTGATAGCTGACCCGGAGTCCTGAATAGCAGAATAAATATTTAAAAAAATTATTGAATCGACTGTTAGGCGGTACGAAGTTCACCGGGTCAGCTAGTATATATATATATATATATATATATATATATATATATATATACTAGCTGACCCGGAGTCCTGAATAGCAGAATAAATATTTAAAAAAATTATTGAATCGACTGTTAGGCGGTACGAAGTTCACCGGGTCAGCTAGTATATATATATATATATATATATATATATATATATATATATGAGAGAGAGAGAGAGAGAGAGAGAAAATAACAACAGCAAGGAATTATCGCGAGCAAGAGGCGGTGTGTAGCTGTTTAAAAGTGTCTGATAAGTGTTATCACAGAGATTAGGTATGTCTTCGTGGAGTATAAGTGTTTTAAGGCGAGTGTCAAACTATCTTCCACATCATGGGCGTATATAGAAAATAATTTCGGGAGGGGCTGAGAAAATTTCGGGGGGGGGGCTGAGACCATTTCCGGTGTATGGAATACTAAATATATAGAGCTTGGAATAGTTTTAACAAACTAAAACGCTATTACACGTAAAATAAAATATTTGTAACTAAGTGATCTTATATAATTTATTTTCAAGAGTTTTACTACATGTTTTTACCATCAAATCAAAATTTCGGGAGGGACTGCAGCCCCCTCAGCCCCCCCTTATATACGCCCATGTTCCACATTTGAAATTGGATAACTAAATTACGGTGTTTTGGAAGAATTATTCAATATGGATTTAATCTGTTGTTAAGAAAATTTGTAGTGCGTCCGTCCTCACAATATTTAGAGAATAAAAGTCCGTCACGCAGGAGCAGCATAATTAACCACATTCATAAGATGGTGAGAAGTGCTCCCAGATTACCTGAATGATTTGTTTAAATACAAAATATTTTTCACCTTGAATATTTGTAATGAACAGATAAAACAATCATTATTTTATTAATTAATTAACTTAATAAACGCACGAAAACTTCTCATGTTTATTTTTTTTATTATTATTATTTTTTTTTTTTACGGCGCATCTACATGTAGGTCATTAGCGCCGACATCCAGGGTGCAGCGAGGAATTTTCCCAGCGAGCCCTGAGATGAGAAAATTCCTGCCAGAGGTGGGAATCGAAATTTAACCAACCATAACAATACAGAATACCGGATACAGGTCTTTACAAGAATACAGGAACGCTTCTGTTGTTCGGCATAACACCAAACATCTTACAACCAACTGCTCCCGAACTACAAGGATGATCCTGGATTAAAGGCAACGGGGGTATAGATCATACCATGTCCGTGTAGGAAGAAATATATAGGACAGGCTGGAAGATTGCTTTCTACAAGACTCAAAGAACGTACAAAGAGTATCAAGAACATTGACACAAAAAGATCAAGAGTTGCAGAACATTTCTTTATAAGAAATCACTCAATAGGGTTTGACAAAACTAAAGTCCTAGAAGAGGCATCCAAGACACGGGAAAAAATTATCCTAGAAGCGATAGAAATTTTTAAATACTCCCAGAACTTGAATAGAGAAGATGGCTACAGACCATGGGCGTATATAGAAAATAATTTCGGAGGGGGCTGGGAAAATTTCGGGGGGGGGGGCTGAGACCATTTCCGGTGTATGGAATACTAACAATTTAGATCTTGGAAGAGTTTTAGCCAACTTAAACGCTATTACACCCAAAATAGAATATGTTTTATGAACTAAATGATCTTATTTAATTTATTTTTAAGGGTTTTATGAAATTTTTACCGATCAAATCAAAATTTCGGGGGGGGGGGGCTGTAGCCCCCTCAGCCCCCCTTATATACGCCCATGCTACAGACTTAGATCTTATGTGCTTTATGGAACCCAACAACGCGGGAAGAATATACCAATCAGAGACTTGGAAAGGCCGACTACGACCCCGGTGTAAATAAGACCCAAACTGAACCAAATATTCATTTTCAGGAACACTGATGAAGCCGGCAGAATCTCTACCGAAACGTCAGTTCTTACCAATTTCCAAATTCTAATGAACGAATTTTCTTTTAGTTTTTTTTTTTTTTTTTACAAAATATGTTGCTCGTTGTTGGGATATCTTGTCTATTGAGTTTTGTTGCAAGGAAGTATAAATAATTACTTTGGTTCCGGTGTAAGCCCCCCCCCTCCTAATGAACCAATTTAGTTTATTTTTATAACGCATCCTTCTCTTTAGATAGTCTCGACGTATATCGAGTATCGTTGAAATACAACAAAAATTACGGCCGGTGTGGGCAAATTAGTAATTTCGGATGGGGTACCCCCCTCCTTCCGGATAAAATGATTTTGCTGGTTGACGTACTCGTTCAATCGTTTACTATGGGAATGATACATATTAAGCTTCATCGCGAAGATTTTGGGTATCGAGTTTACAGACTTCATTTGAAGAAATGATTCTACACAACTTCAATAGCATGCATTTCTTCTGTAGCTATTAGGAAAGGGATAGATTAGGAAATTGAAGAAACATTTCTTCAAATATTCATCAATTCTGCCTAGTATATACCGAAAATAACCATTAAAATTTATCTATATCTATCTCGGAGGCCCGGTGGCCGTGAGTGTTAAGGCGTGAGCACTTAACTTTCCGTGCCAAAGGTCGTGGGTCCGATGTATCTATATCTATCTTGGAGGCCCGGTGGCCGTGAGTGTTAAGGCGTGAGCACTTAACCCTCCGTGCCAAAGGGTCTTGGTCCGGTAAAAAACCCTTACTGGTACAAGAAAGAAATTCAGCGACGACTTTTTTTGGGGGGGGGATAACTATGGTTTATGAAAGGTCGACATTTCTCAGCGGCATTTCTGAATTGCAGTAGACGTCGTATGCGGCTTTGTTTCTGTATACAGAATGAATCAACGCGTTGATCATTGTAAATTTTATAACAGACTAACTGTTACTCGGCGTGCCATGCTACACCTACTTTCTGCATCTAGAAAAGCAAAACTATATTAGAAATCAAATAAGATATGACGATTTTGACCTAGCCTATAACTCTGCCAGAATCAAGACGTACATGTGAGCCAAGTTTGATCAAAATCAGTCGAACTGTGAGGATTTGTATAGGGAACAAACATACAGACAGACAGGTAGTAGACGCTTTTAACCTAGCTTATGCCATACATCGTATCAATACCTGCCTGTTTACCAAGTTTGGTGAAAATCGGACAAACGGTGTGGATTTATATAAGGAACAAACATGCAGACAGACAGGTAGTAGACGCTTTTAACCTAGCTTATCCCATACATCGTATCAATACCTGCCTGTTTACCAAGTTTGGTGAAAATCGGACAAACGGTGTGGATTTATATAAGGAACAAACATGCAGACAGACAGGTAGTAGACGCTTTTAACCTAGCTTATCCCATACATCGTATCAATACCTGCCTGTTTACCAAGTTTGGTGAAAATCGGACAAACGGTGTGGATTTATATAAGGAACAAACATGCAGACAGACAGGTAGTAGACGCTTTTAACCTAGCTTATCCCATACATCGTATCAATACCTGCCTGTTTACCAAGTTTGGTGAAAATCGGACAAACGGTGTGGATTTATATAAGGAACAAACATGCAGACAGACAGGTAGTAGACGCTTTTAACCTAGCTTATCCCATACATCGTATCAATACCTGCCTGTTTACCAAGTTTGGTGAAAATCGGACAAACGGTGTGGATTTATATAAGGAACAAACATGACAGACAGGTGGTAGACGTTTTTGACCTAGCCTACGACACTCCCCCGGATCAAGATATCCCTGTTTAAGAAGTTTGGTCAAAATCGGACGAACGGTGTGGATTTGCATAAGGGACAAACAGACAGAAATATAAACAGACAAACAGATGAACAGACGGACAGGCGATTTATATGTATGTATGTATGTATATATATATATATTGCTTAGAACGTTCATTACGAGTGGTTTTACTGAACTACCATGGCGTTTACCGTCCCCATACACTGCGACCTGCGAGAGGAAACCCTCAACTATACCTCATGACCAGTATATCCTCGCTATGATCGGACAATGGCTGGCAGAAGGAGAGACTCCAGACCTGTAGAATAGCAGGGTATAGAGGCCTGGGAAAGTTAACGGCAGTCATAGTCCGCTGGCTGTGGGGGTACTGCACTCGCCGATGGAAACTCACCATAGGCTCAACCATCCCATCTACAAACACAAAGGAAAGGTTACACATTTTGTCGGGATTTTGCAGTGTGTACTTTGGAATACCCAAAAGTCTAAAATTTAAATTTAGTTTCATGTAACTTGATTCGTTTCCTTCTTAGGCCCGGTGCATACTGAATTACCTGGTTTCAAGAATCCTGTTTTATTAAAGCGTGGAGACAGAATAAACTGTTTTCCATCGGTTTCGAGATTCATTCAGACGACTATGCACTTGTGTTGTGGTGGTGGCTAAAAAATAAAAATAAAAACCACAAGTTTTGGGTTTACGCAATGATTAGGGATTATCATCAATCACTGAACTACGAGAGGGACGATCTGGGACCCCAAATCCAACCCTCGAACGGCAGCACTAGAAGAAAAAATCTTTAGTGCGCGCTCGGGTTTTGAACCTGGTCCTCCAGTTCATTAGTCGAGTGCTCTACCACTGGAGCTAACCTCGTCCCCCCATGAAACTAAAGTTTCATGAAACTCTGTGTGCACCAACCTATGGTTTCCTATCTGTCGGTTTCATGAAATTAAAGTTTCAGGTCAGAATCTAAAGTATAAAATCTATTGCTTTTGAAGTAATTTCATTGCTGTTCTTCTTGGATGATTTATTTTAAAAGGTTATTCCTTTTGGATGGATTCTTCTTAATAAAGTACTTCATCTGTTGGTATAGGCCACGTCTCAGGTCAACCCATAAGTAATATCAGTTTTTAATATTCTTTCTGTTTATGTTTCCTCCTTTTGGATTTATTTTTGCTTTTTGTAGCATTAAATACACTTCTATTTTTTATGTTTTGACTGGTGAAATATATTTATTCCAATAAAATTTCATTGGAAATGGATCTCCCAAGACACCTCTTACGCTTTGGAAATTCGTTGAAGGAGAAAATGCTAATTCAACTTATCGACAAATTGTAAAAATATATGATGAATATATACATATATATATACATATATATATAAATATATATATATATATATATATATATATATATATATTACACACATACACATACAAACGTTATACATTTTGAGCGAATATCAGAATTTCATAGGAAAAACGTTATAGGTCTCAGTACAGATTCTTGAGGGACGCCACTTTTTTATCCGTCCGTGTGAATTCTCGACCTCGCGGAGTCAGTAGCCTCTGGCGGGGGAGGCGATGCATGCCTGATTTCTCGGCCTGTCACGGTGTGATCTCGAATCCATCTCAGGTCCGCGGATCACAGGAACAGGGGGGTTCTAACGCTGCTCCTGTGATGTGAAACCAGTTCGCTCCAAAAATGGTGCGATTTCGATGAAATTTGGCCGCATAAATGTTGATTATTCGAAACCCTAATTAATGTACTACAGGCGGCGTAATTATATTACGAACTCGTTCAATCGTTTGCTAATTGAACGCTATATACCAAGTTTCGTGACGAAAAAATAAAAACTCTGGCCGCTATCGTGTTAACAGACACACACACACACACACATATATATATATATATATACATATATATATATATATATATATATATATATATATATATGTGTATGTATATACAAATTTTAACGGGAGTCATTTTCGGTATCTACTAGGAAGGAAGGATAAAGATTTGAAGAATTTTTCAAAAATTCCGTCATGAGTGCAACCTCAATAGCTACTTTCCTTCGGAGGAAAGTGCTAAAACGTATAAGTATAAATTTTATTCCATGTTCATGGTCTCCCCGTGGTCTAGTGGCTTACGCTAAGGATTCTCGCGAGGAAGTTGGTGGGTTCGAGTCTCACCTGCAGCAGGAATTTTTTTATCGGTTTTTAATATTCTTTCTGTTTATGTTTCCTCCTTTTGGATTTATTTTTGCTTATTATAGCATTAAATACACTTCTATTTTTTATGTTTTGACTGGTGAAATTTATTTATTCCCTGATAAAATTTCATTGGAAATGGATCTCCCAAGACACCTCTTACGGCTCGTTGGGTAAATTCCCCACTGCACTCTGGATGTCGGCGCTAAGGCCCAGATATCCATAAAATGCCAGTGCACCGTTGAAAAATAAATTAATTTCGTTTAGAGCCTTCCGCTCGTATTTCGTAACATAAATATGCTTTAGCTCCACCCGAAAAATCTATATAATGTACTGTATAACATACGGTCTTCTTTTTCGTACATGGCCAGCGCGAACGCCAGCGGACACTTTTTTGTACGTTTAGTCATCGCTAAAGCATATTTATGCTAAAAGAACAAATTCCATTTTTGTCCAAATGGCGCTAAGGATATGGATGACGAAGTTCGTGCCAGCCGAAAGTTTTGATTTATAAAAAAGAATGATATTTGAAGTAATGGACGAAGAAAGGGCGTATCCAGAGCGGAAGGAAGAACGCAGAAGAGAATACCATTCCAGCAAACATTCCATCCTTTCCCTGGAAATGCCAGCTAGTCTCTAGGGCGAACCGTTACTCTGAGAATGGGCAAAGGTTGCTATATTTAGGACAAGTCTATATTTTCTCCTAGATTTGGGTCTTTGATTTTCTAGTTTGACGGATATAGAGAAATAGACTGTATACAATATTTAAGCAGGCCATTCACGTTCTGACGGCTTGAGGGACAACTTCCGAAGTTTGACCACAAGTCGGATGGTGAATGGGCTTGTTGGAAGTCTTGTTGGACGAATCGGAACATTTAGAGGGACGACTCGAAGGTCCGACATCCGACTGGCAACGTGAGTCGGATCAAAGTCGTCCAACTTAGCTCAGTCATAGCATCTTCAACTTAGCTTCGGGCATCTTCGGTCTGCACTCGATACATTTGGCGGTTCGTGAGAGAAGTACACAGTCCTGAAAACAGACTAGGACTAAAGTTGGATCGCTAGTTGGATAGCAAGTCGGAGCGTGAGTGTAGTCGACTATCCAACTAGAAGTCCTACTAAGTCGTACTGCAAATCGGAACGCGAATGGCCTGCTTTACATAGTCTTTTCCAACAAAGTAACAGACTTTATCTCAACATCACTATATCCTGAGTCTCATGAAATATTTCCTTAAGCAAAACACAGATAACTAATTGACCAATATAATACTAAAGGAATTAAATATTAAGCTTTTAATCCTTAATCGCAATCTACATTTTAATCCGCAATATTCATAATTATAAATAAAAGTGAAACAGGAAAACTTCTATATTTCGAATTAAACTATAGTCCGGCCAGAAAAAAAAAACCAGGAGGGGCGAGGTCGGAGGGGAAGTACGCCTTCCCTCACATGGGCTGGAGACGGCACTTGCGCACAACCTGGTTCTTTTCATTGTGGTACACCTAAAACAATATGCTATTTTTTTTTTATTTTTTTTTTTTGTTTGGGCTTAAGGCGTGTCAACCTTTGAGGTGATTAACGCCATTATTTTTATTTTTATATTTTCAGAGCATATCAACAATTATACTATAAACGCCGGGCTATCGACAGGTTACCACCCTTTTATAATTCCAATAGCACGTGGTCGGTCACCCATTGAGATATTGAACACGCCCGACGTTGCTTAACTTCGGTGATCAACGGGAACCGATGCAATCAACGTGGCTATGGCCGTTGCACACATGTGCTATTATTATTAATCCCGGTAAGACTAAGGCAGGTGTAATTCAAGCTGATTTTTCGTAGTTCCAAAGCTACTTCACTCATTTTTAGCGTGTTTTCACACAGCTTTTTAATTGAGCGTTTTCCTTTTAAAATGTGTATTTTATTAAAAGAAGGAAAGAAAATGAGAAACGTATTGGTAATAGTGTTTTCCTAGAGCGAACGTTGAGAAGAAATGACTCCCTCTCATTTCCGCTTATCATACTCTCAGTTTCTTCTTGTGGTCCCTAAACATTTCTTAGACTAATACGAGACGTGAAAAAAAATAAATAAAATAAAACTTTCTTCTCTTTGAGCTTTCATTTTCACGAACTATGATAACCAACCAATAAATCCTTCTAATCCTTTACTAAGGACATGATCCTTCGAGTAGGACTTATCTATATATATATATATATATATATATATATATATATATATATAAAAATCTATATATATAAAAATCACGTGTTTGTTTGTTCCTTATACAAATTCACACAGTTTCATCGATTATGACGTAACTTAGTACAAACGTAGATCTTGATACGGGGAGTGTCGTAGTCAAAATTGTCTATCAGCTGTCTGTTTGTTTTTTTTACAAATCCACACTGGTGTAGCATCGCACGGCGGGGAACAGCCAGTTTTGAATAAACAAATTAATTGACTAAATGTCTCTTTTCTTCCGCAATCTGTATTCCACATTGTCTGTTTGCCTTATACTTACTAATTTTGAAATTTTCTCTTGCTACCCGCAATCTATTTAATTAGTTTAACTTTTGGATTACTTTGATTTTGATAAAATTCTACAATTTGCGTTGTTAGTCTCTAAAGATCTATTCCGTTGATTTGCCCATAGAATTTTAATTTTAGTTTTTTATTATTTTTATGAGTTGTTGTCAGTATATTCTTCTATATCCTTGTTTTTTTTTTTACGGCGCATCGACAAATCTTGGCCATTAGCGCCAGCCTACAGGGTGGAGTCAGGAATTATCTCAGCGAGCCCTGAGGTGAGAAAATTCCTGCCGCCGGTGGGGATCGAATCCACCATCTCCCGCTTATGAATCCAGCGCGCTAGCCACTAGACCACGGGAGACCCCCTATATCCTTATTATTAAGACGTTTCTTGTTGAGTACTAATTAAGCCTAATATTTTTACAAAAAATATCATTTCTTATTTCTGGATTTCATCTAAATCTTTTTTTTTAACCATCGTTCCGCGGTACAAAGACAACCTAGCTTGATTACTAGATAAGTATGTTTACAGATTAAATCTTATTATACATGTTTTCTGTCCTTCAGGGTATTTCAGGAACAAAAAGAAAATGTCAATTCTCGACTGAAGTACAACATAGGAAACTTACTAGAACAAGAACAAAAAAGTTTACAATCATACTAAATGTAAGATATAGGCCTATCAATGGCTGTTATTTCCGCAAGAAATAGTATTATTTCAGAGGGAAAAGATTTTAGAAAGTCGTACTGGAAACTGGTTTAGATTTGACAGGTCGATGACTCCCTCCAGTCGGGGAGTCTCCCGCTATATCTCCCTATCTCCCTGTATCCTGCTCTCATGTCTCCCTCTATATCTCCCTGCATCCTTATCCTATGCCTTCCTCTGTCTCTCTATCTCCCTGTATCTTCCTCTCATGTCTCCCTCTCTATCTCCCTGTATCCTGCTCTCATTTCTCCCTCTATATCTCCCTGCATCCTTATCCTATGCATCCCTCTGTCTCTCTATCTCCCTGTATCTTGCTCTCATGTCTCCCTGTATATCTCTCTATCTCCCTGTATCCTGCTCTCATGTCTCCCTCTATATCTCCCTCCAGTTGGGGAGTTTCTCTCCATATCTCCCTGCATCGTTCTCTCTAGAGTCATAGTCTCTCTCTTTATCTCCTTGTCTCCCTGTATCCTGCTCTCATGTCTCCCTCCAGTCGAGGAGTCTCTCTCGACATCTCCCTCTCTATCTCTCTGTTGGAACACCAGGTCTTTAGTGTTTCAACAGTTTAAATTATGGAGACACCACTAGCAGGTTTATCAATTGATAAAAGTCCATTTAGTAACAATTAAGAACTGCTGTAACATCTATAGGTTACCAGTCACTTATTGGCAGGATATCAATTTACCGGGGGGGGGGTGGGGGGGGGGGGGGGGGGGAAGCCATGAAATCACTTCAAAAAGTGACAATTGCTTGACCGAAGGCTACCATATTTCAAAGTAACCCCAAGAAATAATTGTTGGGTTGGATTTTCCTGAAACATTAACCTAAGATAAATTATCCATAAGAAATATACTCGGCGCCTACTGGGTCATTAAATGGAAAGGGTCGTAAATATACCTCATGTCGACTTGTTGAAGAGTCATTGCAACCTTGGGAGTGGAAGATGGCAGCTGGGAATACCTGGACTCAGGTAATCCGAGGTGAACTCCAGAAATGAAGAATACTCTAAAACCTATGCAAATCTCACTCAATTGTGTGTTTCATTTATAAATAATGGGGAATTTTCTTCTTAAAATTACACGAAATACGGAATGATGGCATAAACGTACCTCGCAAATAGAGATATTTAGTGACAACACTGTTTCTCTTTATCAGTGTTGTCCCTGTAAATTAATTACTTACCTATCCAATGAATGATTTTATTCTACTCAGAGGCAACACTGTTTATCTTTATCAGTGTTGTCCCTGGAAATGAACTATTTATCCAATGAATGATTTTTATAGTTTACTAGCTGTTATCCGGCGAGCCATGCTACACCTATATCTAGAAAAGCAAAAATAAATTAGAAACTGAATAAGTAATATTAAAATATAATAACGGAAATCTCTAACTATTTGGATTCATAGTTTCGATCCCGTGACCTCCGAACTGTGAGTCCTAGACGATTTTGACCTAGCCAATGGAGACCCAAAATTAAGAACTACATGTGTGCCAATTTTAATCAAAATTGGCCGAACTGTGTGGATTTGTATAATAGCAAACGTACAGAAAGACAGCTGGTAGACTTTTTAAGTTAGCATATGACACCCCCCGTATCAAGACCTACTTATGCACCACGTTTGGTCAAAATAGGTCAAACGGCGAGGATTTGTATAAGGAACAAACATACTGACCGACAGCTGGTAGACGTTTTTGACCTAGCCTATGACAGTCATGTCGTATCAAGACGACCAAGTTCCAAGTTTTTGCCAAGTTTGGTCAAACTCGGTCAAACGGTGAGGATTTGTACAAGGAACAAACTGACAAACAGATAAACGGACAAACAGACATGTGATTTTTATATATATAGATTTTATTCTAGTCATAGGCAACACTGTTTGGCTTCGTCAGTGTTGCCGCAAAGAACCACGAAAAGAATTTCTAATCCATGTTAAATATGTATTTTTAATGATGGCTACTTGTAATCATTGTTATCAAACTGAAAAATTATTCTATACGGAAATGACGAAGTAGATTAATTATGGTTTTTTAAGAGTTGATCAGTGTTACCAAAAAGAATTACAAAATTAATCCTAATCTGTATGAAATATAATTTGTCATTTAAAGCTATTTCAGAAATAATAATTATCAAACAAAAAAAAAAAAATCGTTTTTTTTTGTTTTGTTCTATGATTAATAACGGAATTCTGTTTTTATTCAAACGGATTTTTAAAGTTGATTAATTATTCTCACAGGCAACACTGCTATTGACGCAAGAGGCAGTGTTGCCCCACAGAGAGCGAGGCATTCGACCTAATGATGTTAATTTCATGACTTTTTTTTTTCTGACATTACAACAGTAGCTGTCGCGGTTCCTTTAACCCGACAGCTACCCCCCAGCATTTTTCCAAAAGGACCAATGTCCGCATAATTTCCGAAATGAGAATTTGCAAACACTGGATTGAGCTTTTTCCTCTCTTTCCAGCGAATCAAATATTAAACCATCAAAAAGACTCATCTCTTGTGAAAATCAATTCAATCATTAGACAGAGACTTCTTAACACATAACAAAAACGAACTTTATTCCTATAGGATTAAGGAAAAAGCTATAGCATTATCACTAAATGGCGAAAAAACTAAAATAAAATAAATGAACAGAAAGAAAACGCAACATGTGCATTTGGTGAATTATTATAACAAAGAGCTTCTTGTCCTATGTTGTAAGCACCATAGAAACACTATTCAATTCCAAAGCCACTCTTGTACATTTCTTTAAAAATATTGATGGTATCTTGTATTTCTACTGAGTGTTTTGTAGTTGGTAACCATGCATGGCAAAAATTAACAAAGAGCAGAACATTTCGTTGAGTACTTTCATGATATTGTGTTATTGGATTCTCCTGTTTGTGGTAGTGTGCCCGACTGTTAGTTTGCCTTATATTATGCTCATTATTTAATGTTAATAATTTATTGTAATACGCAATATTATCAAGCATAACGGGTAAAGAGCTAGAAAACTTAGAAGGTTGGAAGACAGCCTGTATCTGTTACACCGTGTGTAAAAGAGAAAGAGCGTAAAAAAGCAAGTGATTCAGCTGCATGGGAAATTTTTTTCAGAAAAACTAAATAAGTGTCAAAACACAATCAAGGCTTCCCAATTGTAACCATTCATAAACAAATGCTCTTCATTGTTCTCAATAAATCATGCAAGAGTTAGGCAAGTTCCTTGATATATTTTATAATAAGGGTTTTGAGCGTTTCACAAGTTCAGGACTTGCAAGATGGAAGATATCGGACCTTGTGTAAATTAAATTACAACATTTTTCTCTCTGTAAAATTAAAATCTGCTTTTTGTAATAATCCTAACAGAATACGCAAATTACACGATTCATGTTTAAATCTAATTAATTAAGCATTGTACAAAATCAAGATGTATTTTGTCCATTTTATACCATCCAAGTGACTCTTGACCAAAAGGACCCATGTCCAAAATATTATTTCTTAATAGTAAAAGGGTAAACATTTCAGAAACCCAGTCAAGTTAAGTTAATGTATGGTATAAAAGCAAAACGTTCAACGAAAACACAAAAAATACATCTTAAAAAAGATTTCTTCGTTTTTTCCACGATTAAAATTCATGGACAAGGCACCAAATAAACCTTTTTCAAGGAAAAAGGTTGATTTAGGTCTTGGTTCCTGAAATATCCCGATTCATCGAAAATCAGTGTTGCCACTGAGTTATAGCTCACTCAGAAGTATCATTAAATAGTTCAATAAATTATAAAGTAATGATTTTAGTTAGTTTTAGGAATAATTTGAAAATTTTGCAGGAAGTCTAGAGGTTTTGGAATAATTGGAAAGTCTTTTAGGACTTGTTGAAGCGTTTCTCAAAATTCTTAAAATGAAAAATATATGCCGGCCTCGTTATCATTTTAGTAATATGTAATATACTTGTTAATGAAATATATATTTACATTTAAAAAAAAAATGAGATCTAGTATGATTCTCCGGTTACAACACTGCTTTACGGATATATTCGCCAAAACAGAGTTATGACGCGCCTAGAAGTATTTAACGTTTGTCTTTTCTGTTTATAAAATGATAAAAATATAATGCGGTTTTCGGAATAATGACCAATTCCAAATAAACCGAAGTGAAATTCATTTATTTACGGAGCTCCACAACAGCAAGGCGATATTAGGAATAGCTTATTATCCGTAATTTGTTCTACATATAGTACTATGAATGTTAAATTATTATTACGAATAATTATTTATACCTTGTAATGCTGTGAGCGGAGCAAGGTTGTTTTTATTGTGTACATAAATAAATAAATAAATGTTTTTCTGTCTGTTTGTTCCTTAAAAAAAACAAAAAAAAAAAAAAAAAAAAAAAAAAAAAAAAAAAAAAACAGCAAGGCGATTTGCTGAAGTGAAATTTATGTTCACTTATAAGAAATTAAAAATAACTGATTTTAATTCTTCAGTGGCAACACTGAGTTACTGTTAGATTAACCGAAAATCAGTGTTGCTGTTAAATTATTACATTTTATGAAATATTCTTTAGTCATAAATAATTTTCGCAAAATTATCTGAAAGAGAAATACAGTAGACAAAAGGTTTATTTGCTTTTAAGCAAAAATATTATCGGTAGATGTAGCGACAACTATAGAGATCAGGTGAAGGCTTGAAAAAAGAGCCGAAACGTTGGCCAGAATAACTCGTTTTTATATTTTAAAAATTTTAGTTTTAAGAACTGTTATGATCGAGCCCATAGAATGTCCTTCGCAATGAAAACGGTCAACGATCTCTTCCCTCCTCCCCCCCCCCCAAAAATATCTGGTTCGATTCTTCAGTGGCAACACTGATCAGTGGATAGATTCAACAAAACTCAGTGTTGCCAATGCATTCTTTTTCTCCTAAATAAGAAAACATGAATAATACAAAGCAATAGGCTTCAGTTAGTTTATGGAATTATCTCAAACATTTGGGAGAAGTATAGAACTTCCTATGGAAACCTTTCATCAAATTCTTTGAAAACAGAAAACTATAAAATGAAGGGGGGAAAGAAAGAGTTCAATAATAACCAGCTTATTGTAAATTGTTCGCGAATCAATCCCTTTATTCGGTTTACTGTTCTTCTTAAACGTGGCGTTTATAAAAAGGCCTTTGGAATATATGTAAACCGGATTCGGTCGTCATGGCGACCTTGTGGAGCGGAGGCTATAACTCTAAACAATAGACGAGGCACAAAAAACTCTGTTTTATTATTGCAATAAAACTTTGTGGGACCGTAATTTATCTACAATAGAAATGGTATATAAAAAAACAAACAGATATTCAGAGAATAAAATTGTTCTAAAGATATTGGAGGAGGAATTACAAAGGAGTTTTTTGGCGCAGGGAAAGCTGCTACGCAAAATAGGCTGTCCTTTATTTATAAAAGCTCATAAATGAGATTTGTACAAGTTTTACAAAATAATTACTAATAATAATAATAATAATTTAGATAATTAACAGATCCTATAAAGGATGCCGGTGTTGGATACCAACTCTATTTCAAAATAAGTCTTGCAATTTTTATTATGGGTTTTATGTTAGGATGTTTTTGGACGAAATACGCTAGGAAAGAAGAAATGTTTGCTTTAATAGGCTACTCCCCTTCTAAGGGTTCTAACATAGTAAAACGAATGAAACCGTTTTTAAGGCGATATTTGGAATTTAGTTACGTTTGGAGTTAAGGAAGTAATAGAAAAAACAATTATATTTTCTTTTCATTTTTTTTTTTTTTTTTTTTTTGCATGACGATTAGTTGTGGGAATTTCACACATTGAACATTTTTCGACTCAATAAGTTCTTCACCATTTATGTAATTTAAATTTTAACGTCCATTATAATAAACTCAGAATTTTAGGACGTGCTATCTATAGGTTACCACCCTTTTGATGCATTTACTTCTATCTAAAGAAGTAAATGCATCAGCCCTCAGAAGTTCTAGTGGCAATGCCAATTGCACAAAAAAAAAAAAAAAAAAAAAAAAAAAAAGCACGGTGTGTTAAGTCCTCACGGCCCCGGATCATTCATTAATCCGTTTGGAGAAACCAAAACGAAAATTCCACGTCATCCGAGTCCAGACACCAAGTTATCCATAAACAATTCTCACATAAATGTGACACATCGTTTATTCTTCAGTTGACTCATATCAGCCATATTGGATTTATAGGGTCTATGCCCAGTCTTAAAAAGACTGGTGTTGATCTTAGAGAAAGGAAGAAAAAACAAATGTCTGAGTTCATGTTTACTTGACCTGCCGATTAATGTTCTAATCCTGCCGACATAAGCTGTGCATGAAAGGAACTCATTGAGAGCAGCGTATATAGGAAATAATTTCGGGGAGGGGGCGTAACAATTTCGGGGTGGGGGGCTGAGACCATTTCTGGGGCCATGGAATACTAACAATTTAGAACTTGGAATAGTTTCAGGCAACTAATAATATTTTTAATGTAATAAGTGATCTTATTTAATTTATTTTTAAGGGTTTTATGACACATTTAAAAAAAAATGGGGGGCTCCAGCCCCCTTCCTTTATATACGCCCATGAGATCATTGGCCGTTGGAAATGTGAAGGTAGAAAGTGTCAGGGTTTGGTGGTTGTTTCTTAATAAAGCTACATATTTCGGAAGATCATTTATTTTTTGCATAGGTTTGGGCTTGAAATTCAAGCCTTCATTCATAAGAATCGGGTAAGGAAGGAGTTTTTGACAACCCATTAATTTAAGGCTGGCCTCACTTTTATGACATTTCCCGTACCTCGGTCCTCTTCTACCAACCTTAACTTAATGGACGGTCAAAACTCACCCCATACTGCTCTTTTTTCAAACTCACCCCATACTGCTCTTTTTTCAAACTCACCCCATACTGCTCTTTTTTCAAACTCACCCCATACTGCTCTTTTTTAAAAATCACCCCATACCCCTTTTTTCAAACTTAACAAGATCCGCAATATTCAGAAATCACTGCATGTCGTTGGTGCTTAGTTGTCCTTCTTCTCATTGGTAAGCCTATTTTCATCTTGAATTTACACATTTTATATATATCTGTATGTTATTAATTTAAGTTTTAAAACTGTATTAATCTACCCCTAATTTAAGTTTTAGCTATAACACATTTTTACCATATCGCCCCTACCATGACAAACTATCGAATATGCAAATCGGAGTAAACTAGGGAAGGAACATATTCTATCCATTGACGAAGTAATATATTGAAAAATGGTCTTATTCGATACTTTATGTAAGACATTTCCGGTTATTCTAAAGGGGTTGGAATTGCGACAAGCCGTATCGTCCACGAATCAAAAGCAAAGTCTCAAATCTGACAAAAACGAGATTTTGCAAATTCAATAGTTTGACATGGAGGATATGTTTGCTCTTCCATGAATAATGTGTTTTCTTCCTTGTCTTCTGCATAGAAATTAGTATTAATTTGTCCTTGTTTTACAGCCTGGATTAAGGCTCGAATTTTAAATAAAAAATTCGGCAAAAAATAAAACACATTTTCTTATTTAAAAAATGTAGTTTTATTAATATACCATGACCGAACTCTGACTAAACTCTTTGAACTATATACTACTCCCTTAACAGGCCACGAGAGGCATATACTATAGAGGTATGTGATTCGTGACCATACGGCACACTAGGGGGATAGTTTGGTCAGTACAATGCTCGGAGTGCCTTGCTGCTTCGACTGCTAGGGTCATTAGCACCCAAGGTACCCATTATTAAATTAATTAAAGGCTGGGTTGGCCTAGGGACGGTCAGGGAGGCCGAATTCAACCCATGAACGAAGACACTAGAAGAAAAAATCTTTAGTACTGTGCTCGGGATTTGAACTCTGGTCCTCCAGCATATTAGTCCAGAGCTCTACCACTGAGCTAACCTCGCCCCCTTCGAGCTTATCAAACCATTACAAAAAAAAACCAGAAAAAAACCTCTATAACCCCCCCCCCCCCCCACTTGAACTAACAATATTGATGGAATTGTTCTCTCGGTATTTATATTCCCCGGTCGCCCTTGGAATGTAAACCATCAAATGGCGGGTTTCGTATGGCCATTACTATCGACACGAGGTGTAATTACAAGTAATGAAAGAGCGAGTACAAACTACACTCTCAGGTAGTTACGCAATTCTACAACTGATATTTTAAAAAGAGTCAAATGTTCTGACAACCTTTACAATTCTAGTCAAATCTATAAGGAACTTAAGCCTCTCGGATATCTTGGCTAAGCGGTTATGGATCTTCGGAAATTTATAATCTTCATGAATCGGAATCAAGCACACCGTACACGAATGGACATCTAGTAGGAGACCAAAAAGTCAGGAACAAATTTTTTTTCTTTTTTTTTTTTTTAGTGCGGTTCCTCCTCACTCCGTAGGGCGGAAACTCGCCTATGAGATTGCCCTCTAGACGTAATCCGGAACTGCTTACGAGAAACTTTTACGTTTCAGAACACTTATATCTCGAAACTAAGGATGGTTCAAATTTGTATATATATTACCGGCAAAGTATATAATCAGGCATTATATGGAATGCCTAAATCCAGCCGGCAATGTATGAAATAAAGCTTATTTCATACATTGCCTTATTTCATAGAATGCCTACTGTGCTTTAGGCAAAGTATGAAAGAGAGAATATATAGCTTCTAGGAGTGAATAAGCATCAAGAGTACAAAGTGTAAATGTGTAAAAGAGCTAAGAAAATGTAATTCTATGTGTGACAATACTCAGCCCTGCTCCAACAAGTAGCTCTAAATATGTAAATAACAATCTCACTTAATATATTGTTTTAAATAAATTGTTTGCAGTACGAAAAGTGTATGTAGTAAACTCAAAACCTTTTTAATTTTATACAATGGCAAATAAGGAACAGGCATTCTATAGAATACCTAGGCATTTTATACAATGCCTACGTAATGTGTGTAATCAGTGTTGGGCAAAACTAACGCTAGTAAACTAAACTAACGTTAGTTTTCTCTAACTAAAACTAAACTAATGTTGTATTTTTAGTTTTAGTTTAGTTTTAGATTTGTATAATTATTAATCATATGGACTCCGTTTTTATATGGTATTAGTTTAGTTTAATAATAGAGACCTAAATTTGTGATTTTAGTTTAGTTTTAGTAAACTAATTTAGTTTATCAAGGAACATATGTTTGCGAATTACGAGAAAAAGCCACAATTTCTTATTCTTAAGCAAGTTCTATTAGTTTTAATAATTTACTTAAGTATCGAAATAACATATGATTTATATTAATTCATGTTATTTTAGTAAAACTAAACTAAACTGAAGCTTTAATTTAGTTTTTAGTCAATTCCCAAAGATTTAGTTTTAGTTTAGTTAAAATCCATTAATTAGTAAAATTTTAGTTTTAGTTTTTTTTAGGTTGCAATTTTTAGTTTAGTTTTAGTTTATTCCAAAAAGTGAATTTAGTTTTAATTTTAGTTTTAGTTTTTAGTTTTGCCCAACATTGTGCGTAATATGTAACTAATACTTACTATAATTTACATAAACTGCTTTGGCATTATATAGAATGCCTAGGCATTGTATATAATGCCTGGATTCTATACTTTGCTGGTTTTATATATTTATATATATATATATATATTCCCACAAAAATGCAGATAAATAAATAATCTAGACGCACGCGTGAATATCACATAGAAACGAAATAAATGTTGCAAATAATTACAATGGAATAATCTTGAGAAACCTTGATCATTTAACTCCAAATGAGTGTTTACTTAATGGAAAATTCTCAAGTCTTATCTTAGAAACAATCGTTTCAGCGTTCTAGTTGTAATAACGGAATTACTATAAACACGTTTTTAATTTTTTTAAATATATTCCAATGTTTATTATTTATATGTTAACGTCCATTATAATTAACTAAGAATTTTAGGACGGGTTCTCTATAGGTTACTACCCTGTTCTAGCCAGGATAGGGCTGATGCCTTTTCTGTTTTCTAAGAAGAGCCACCATCCCTACAACTGGTGATGGGAAACACGCTCAAACAGGAGATCAAGATGGCCGAAGAGTTGTAACGGTACGCGAGGCCAAGTATCTTTTGCAACCACTAGACGTCAGATCCACACCAGGCACGTTTCTTGTCTTGGGGGGCGCCTAGACAACGTATCTTCAAGGGTCTTGTCAAATTCCATCGGGTTTTCAAGATTATTGACCTCAAAAAAAAAACAAAAAAAAACTTAATTTCGTTTAGAGCCTTCTGCTCAAATTCAGGAACATAAATATGCTTTAGGTCCACCCGACAAACCTATGTAATGTACTGTATAACATAGTCTTATTTTCTTTTCTACATGGCTACCACGCATGCGCGAACGCCAGCGGACACTTTTTCGTAATGTTTTTCGTAACGTTTTTTCTCCAGTTTAGTCATCGCTAAAGCATATTTATACTAAAAAAAAATAAACATAAAAATAAGATAATATGTACGTATTTTTTTTTTGTCTCTACCCATGGGTGTCGTTGGCAGTTCTATGGTGTTTATTTTATTTCATTTTCAGCAGTTTCCTCCGAAGTAAAGTAGCTATTGAGGTTGCACTCTTGACGGAATTTTTGAAAAATTTCTTTAAATCTTTATCAATCCTACCTAGTAGACACCGAAAATGACCCCCGTTAAAATTATATATATATATATATATATATATATATATATATATATATATATATATATGTCTGTTAACACGATAGCGGCCAGAGTTTTTGTTTTCTTGTCACGAAACTTGGTATTCGTAGTGGTAATCTAGAGAGAAAAGTAAGATGTAAAAATAAACTAAATAGGTTCATTAGTAGGGGGGGTTTACTCAGGACCCACAATACCAATTCGCCAGTACCAGCCGTGATTTTTGTTATATTTCGACGAAACTCGGTATTCGTAGTGGTAATCTACAGGTAAAAATGCGTTGTAAAAATAAACTAAATCGGTTCATTAGAAGGGGGGGTTTACTCCGGACCCAAATTACTAATATACTCATACCGGGCGTAATTTCTGCTGTATTGTAACGAAACGCTGTATACGTCCTGGGTAAAATGAGCTAAATCAGTCAATCGGAAAGCGGGGTTTACTTTGTAATATATTTCAATAGAATTAGCTTGCCAGACGTAGGATCGCAAGGCCGCCGCAAGGAGCGCTTTCTACCATTAAAGGGATTGTATCCTGTTCCTTTGTCAGATCAAAAGACGAAAATATGAAGTTTTTTGTATTTATGAAGTAATGTAGTCGGTAGCATATGTAAACATAACTCTGGAAGCTAATTAATTACAAAATTAATAATTGAACAGTTACTCATTACAAAATTAAAAGACTATTCATGTTTTTACCAGGTCATTCAAAAAGTCCTGTCGTTTTTTGGGGGGAAATTATAAATAAATAAATATTTTCAAATAATCACCTTTATTCATCAAAATATCCACCGTTACAGTCGGTAACCTTCTCCCAACGAGATGGTAAAGCCCAAATTCCTTCCTTAAAAAACTGTTGATTTTTACTGCAAAAATAAGTGGTCAGTTCGTGAATTAGTTTGTCACGGTCTTGAAAACATTTCTGTCTCAGATTGTTGTCGAGATCTCTGAATAGGTGATAATCAGTGGGTGACAGGTCAGGGGAATATGGTGGGTGAGGCAAAACTTCCCAGCCTATTTCTGTCAATTTTTCAAATTTCTGTCAATTTTTCAACTTTCTGTCAATTTTTCAAATTTCTGTCAATTTTTCAAATTTCTGTCAAAAATTGACAGAAATAGGCTGGGAAGTTTTGCCTCACCCACCATATTCCCCTGACCTGTCACCCACTGATTATCACCTATTCAGAGATCTCGACAACAATCTGAGACAGAAATGTTTTCAAGACCGTGACAACCTAATTCACGAACTGACCACTTATTTTTGCAGTAAAAATCAACAGTTTTTTAAGGAAGGAATTTGGGCTTTACCATCTCGTTGGGAGAAGGTTACCGACTGTAACGGTGGATATTTTGATGAATAAAGGTGATTATTTGAAAATATTTATTTATTTATAATTTCCCCCAAAAAAACGACAGGACTTTTTGAATGACCTGGTATTTTATTTATGTAGGATATTTTAAGCAAATTGTTCTGGAAAGCAGTCTACACTACCCAAATTCTGAGGAAAGTGCTTAGTTAAGCAGCTCCTGCGTGACGGACTTTTTTTTTTGTTTAACGTAGTAGGTATCAACATTAGGGCTATGAACACCGGGCTATCAACATTAGGGCTATGAACACCGGGCTATCAACATTAGGGCTATGAACACCGGGCTATCAACATTAGGGCTATGAACACCGGGCTATCAACATTAGGGCTATGAACACAGGGCTATCAACATTAGGGCTATGAACACCGGGCTATCAACATTAGGGCTATGAACACAGGGCTATCAACATTAGGGCTATGAACACCGGGCTATCAACATTAGGGCTATGAACACCGGGCTATCAACATTAGGGCTATGAACACCGGGCTATCAACATTAGGGCTATGAACACAGGGCTATCAACATTAGGGCTATGAACACCGGGCTATCAACATTAGGGCTATGAACACCGGGCTATCAACATTAGGGCTATGAACACCGGGCTATCAACATTAGGGCTATGAACACCGGGCTATCAACATTAGGGCTATGAACACCGGGCTATCAACATTAGGGCTATGAACACCGGGCTATCAACATTAGGGCTATGAACACCGGGCTATCAACATTAGGGCTATGAACACAGGGCTTTCTATAGATCGCCGCTCTTTTACAATGCCAACAGCACGTGGTCCTGGTGACGCACAGTGGCGTCTAACGATATTTCCTCTTTCAAAAAACCCTGCAGCCTCTAAATCTTAATCGAGTGCAATGATTTTTTTTTTTTTAATGAAAGCTAATACAACTTAAAACAACTTTGACAAGCCAGAGTTTTGTTTCCCCTGTTTATAGAATTATCTGTGAATAATTCACAAACTCTTACAATTGAACATAAAATCATATTTTATTTTTCATCTAACTTATGATATCGTTGAAATTAAACATTCAAACCCTGATCAGACTTTGAAAAATTGGACTGACATCTTCAAAACGTAAATTTATCTTAATTCAACAATTAGATTAATTGAAATAATATTTTAATTAATAATAAATATTTTAACACTCCTTGCCAAGGGTCGTGGGTTCGATTCCCACTATTGGGTGGCGGCTTTTCTTTAGAAAAAAAAAAAAGGCATCAGTCCTATCCTGACTATAAAAGGGTGGTGACCTATATATAAAATTAACATGTATGCTGGTTTCAAAAATGTAATTCATCGTTGAAAAAAAATGTGTACAAGAAGAGAAAATCGGGGCTGAACTACAGAAAAGCAGGGTCCTCTAAAGAACTTTTAGAAGGGCGTATATCTGGAATGGAGTGAGATAGAAATGTGTGGTTTGTGGTGTTGAATTGGGGCCGAACTAGAGAAAAGCAGGGTCCTCTAAAGAACTTTTAGAAGGGCATATATCTGGAATGGAGTGAGATAGAAATGTGTGGTTTGTGGTGTTGAATTGAGGCTGAACTAGAGAAAAGCAGGGTCCTCTAAAGAACTTTTAGAAGGGCATATATCTGGAATGGAGTGAGATAGAAATGTGTGGTTTGTGGTGTTGAATTGAGGCTGAACTAGAGAAAAGCAGGGTCCTCTAAAGAACTTTTAGAAGGGCATATATCTGGAATGGAGTGAGATAGAAATGTGTGGTTTGTGGTGTTGAATTGAGGCTGAACTAGAGAAAAGCAGGGTCCTCTAAAGAACTTTTAGAAGGGCGTATATCTGGAATGGAGTGAGATAGAAATGTGTGGTTTGTGGTGTTGAATTGGGGCCGAACTAGAGAAAAGCAGGGTCCTCTAAAGAACTTTTAGAAGGGCATATATCTGGAATGGAGTGAGATAGAAATGTGTGGTTTGTGGTGTTGAATTGAGGCTGAACTAGAGAAAAGCAGGGTCCTCTAAAGAACTTTTAGAAGGGCATATATCTGGAATGGAGTGAGATAGAAATGTGTGGTTTGTGGTGTTGAATTGAGGCTGAACTAGAGAAAAGCAGGGTCCTCTAAAGAACTTTTAGAAGGGCATATATCTGGAATGGAGTGAGATAGAAATGTGTGGTTTGTGGTGTTGAATTGGGGCCGAACTAGAGAAAAGCAGGGTCCTCTAAAGAACTTTTAGAAGGGCATATATCTGGAATGGAGTGAGATAGAAATGTGTGGTTTGTGGTGTTGAATTGGGGCTGAACTAGAGAAAAGCAGGGTCCTCTAAAGAACTTTTAGAAGGGCATATATCTGGAATGGAGTGAGATAGAAATGTGTGGTTTGTGGTGTTGAACTGCAATTTTTGTCTATTTTCACCCCCTGAAGGATTGACATTAATTCCGATACACCCTGTATATATACACTCACATACATAATATATATATATATATATGCACACACACACACACATTTCCGAAGGAATGTTGCCGTTGTGGTTGCACTTAAGAAAGAACTTTGAAAAATATCTTGAATCTTCATCGCTCTGCTAGGGAACTAAGGTTCATTGAGAGGACCTGCTTCTCCATAGCTTGTGATGAGCATTATAATCCTTGGTATGATTTTCAGAGCTTACAATGACCCCCTTTTCTTCGGTTGAAGTAGTTCTATGTGTATAGATAATTTAAAAAGAATCCGCTCAGCTGCGGGTTGAATTTAAAGAATTTAGTCATTTTAAATTATATTATATTAAGGAAGAGGTTAAAGTTGTTGCAAGGTTAGGTCCATTACATAAGGGAGCAACATGATTACCTATATACAACCAAAGATTTCTACATGATGTTATCAATTAAAATTTATTAAGCAAATATTCTCTAAATCAGAATAAAATCGCCAATATTTCAATACTTTTCAGCACTAAGAAAGAAACCATTAGTTGTTAGTTTAATCCAGTCCTCTTGGAATCCCGGCAGGAAAAATATCCTTGATTGCATGTTATTCGTATCACAAGACAAAGAACTTTTTTGAACAACACGCAAACACATATGTGTGTGTGTGTGTGTGTGTTTGTGAGTGTTCTGTAGTAACTTAGGAGTTGAAGTTTACTCCAGAACACAATTAAAAATTTGTCAGCTGTAAATTTGAACTAGAGAACAAATTATTAAATTTAATAGGTTTTGATCTTTCTAGGAAAGTCTATATATTAGATACACACACATATATGCATATATATCAGCTGTTAGTCTCTTTGTTCCTAAAATCAATCAAGACCGTTTGACCGATTTTGACCAAACTTGGTACACAGGTAGATCTATGTAGTCTGTCAGTAAGTGTTGTGTCTGAGTATGTAGTCTGTCAGTAACTATTGTGTTTCAGTATGCAGTCTGTCAGTGAGTGTTGTGTTTCAGTATGCAGTCTGTCACTGAGTGTTGTGTTTCAGTATGTAGTCTGTCAGTAAGCGCTGTGTCTGAGTATGCAGTCTGTCAGTAAGTGTTGTGTCTGAGTATGTAGTCTGTCAGTAACTATTGTGTTTCAGTATGCAGTCTGTCAGTGAGTGTTGTGTTTCAGTATGCAGTCTGTCCCTGAGTGTTGTGTTTCAGTATGTAGTCTGACAGTAAGCGCTGTGACTGTGTATGCAGTCTGTCAGTAAGTTTTGTGACTGTGTATGCAGTCTGTCAGTAAGCGCTGTGACTGTGTATGCAGTCTGTTAGTAAGTGTTGTGACTGTGTATGCAGTCTGTCAGTAAGCGCTGTGACTGTGTATGCAGTCTGTCAGTAAGTGTTGTGACTGTGTATGCAGTCTGTCAGTAAGCGCTGTGACTGTGTATGCAGTCTGTCAGTAAGTGTTGTGACTGTGTATGCAGTCTGTCAGTAAGCGCTGTGACTGTGTATGCAGTCTGTCAGTAAGTTTTGTGACTGTGTATGCAGTCTGTCAGTAAGTGTTGTGACTGTGTATGCAGTCCGTCAGTAAGTGTTGTGTTTAAGTATCTGCTCGCAAACGCCCGATTCTGGGGAAAAAACCTGTAGGTACTTAAATCTTTCTGATTTCGTTGTGCTAAGTCGAATGAGGCCACTATCAATTCCATAGAATAATTATTCTGGAATATAAACGGGTTTATTTTAAGAAAACCCTGAAAAACAGCAAGTATTCAATTTCAAAACTCATAATTCCAAAAGTATTTTTAATTTCTAAGTCAAATAACTTAAGAACCAATGTAATACTGTTAACTGTTCTCGACTTATTGCTAATTCTTAAAATTTTCGCGTATAACGAATAGATTTAGGAGTTTCACACGAGATAGTAGATGGATTTCTCTGTTAATGTTTAGTTACTTGCTAGGACAAAATGTTTAACAACTCTCTGCAGAAAATAATAATGGTTAAGTCATATTTAATAAAATAATCGCATCGCTAATTGAAGCCTTCATTTTACTAGGCACAAATACGGCCTTGTACGGCGATGAAATTAATAGGATAGCAACTTGAAAACATGTACTTTTAGGTAAAACTAAGCGGAGGCCATGGCTAAGTACCGATTTTAGGTAAAACTAAGCGGAGGCCATGGCTAAGTACCGCTTTTTTCATGATAAAACTAGGGATAATTGAATTTAATTGCAAATATCATTACAGCCTTATAAAACCTACTTATATTCAAAAGACCAGGGTAAAAACAAATTTGTCAACAATAATATAAGTCGTATAAAATATTGTTTTACTTTTCACTAAAAATTCTGAGAAAAAGTTATTTAAGGGACAAGAACAAGAGTAAAATACAAAAGCAACATTATGGCAGTATTGTACGAGTAATTATAAACAGATATTAGTTCAAAAAAATTTCAATTTGAGGGTTTTCCCATCCCGGCACCACTGTGCGCCCTTCGACAAATTTTGTTGCAAAATAATTAAGACGTTGATCTTTAGGGACCCCCCCTTCATATGGACTTATTTTCCCAGTTAAACCAACTTGCTTATAATCACAACAAAACTATTTTTCATTATAAATATGGAAACCTTCACGATTTTGCATGTCAGCCTTTTTCAAGGTCCATGCTAATCTGTGTATCGTGCCGTGTGTATTTGTATATATGTATGTAATATATATATATATATATATATATATATATATATATATATATATATATATATATATTATGTATATATATTATTTTAAGTACATTATATGTTCTTATTATTATATTTTTTCAATATAATAAGGAGCACAATTTCATCATTTACAAATTATTCTCGATTCAAAAAAATATATAAATAGCGAACTTTCTTAATATATATATATATATATATATATATATATATTCAGGTTGGTTAATTTAAGTGTACTAATTTCTATCAGTTTATTTTGTTTTCCTAGTGACATGGATATCATGTTATTTCCATTGCTATTAAAGTCCCTATTTTTTTTTAATAAAGCATACATTGTTGTGAGAACAAGTCGGATATTCGTTGGGGATTTTCACAAATTTTCGAATGTTTCGTTTTCCGTTCAAATTTATTATTTATTTATAAGTTTGTGTAAATTTTATTGAGTGTTTTATCAAATGAATGACTTCTTTGTCGTATTTTAGTTTGTTGCACAACACAGGAGGTGCGTACAACGAGCCGATTCCAGAAACGGTTAAATCAAATGTATTGAGTGTGAGTGTAAAGGGAATAATGAAAGCGTGTTTTATTGTGTTGATGTTTTTAGGCTAATGTTTAGTTTTTATACGTTGATAAGAGTGATTAAACCTGGTTACATGTAGGGGACCGAAATTAGGCGACTTAAGATGAACAAAAACCAAAAATTAAGCACGTTTTGATGCGGTAAAACAAAAATTATGTGAGATTTGGTTTAAGGAAACGAAAAATTATGGTTATATTAATTTTCAAGTCACTCTATTGTCGAGACGGGCTTTCTATAATCTTCTAGACAGGATATGGAGAAAAGCCATTGCCCCTACTGGGAATCGAAACCCAGACTTGTGGTAGAAATAGAATAAAATTGATGAAGTCTTGATGTAAGAGAACCAATATTTCTGTGGCTTTGAGGTGGCATTGTGAATGTTCTGCAGATTAGCGAATTTAGCCACAGTTTTCTTAATGAAACTGTGTTTCTTTGACACAAAAATTGTGGGGCTTTGGTATTAACACACTCACAGATATTAAAATTTCATTAGATAGAGCAATGAATTATATTTTCTACATAAATTTCTGTTAGTTGTTAAAGGATTTTAGCAAATAATAACGGATTTAGATAGTTTTATTGTGGTGTTTTCTTTAGATATTGCGTTGGGAAAGATAAGATATGAGAGAGTTGAATTGTAAAAAAACTGAAGTAAATGTCTTACCTTTTAAAGATACTTTAGTGCATGTTTTCGTTGCTCGTTGGTCTTCGGTGAGAATTTGTGGAGTACAGAGTTCGTACCAGATGGATTCTGCTTCGTCGTAACGACACACCTGGGGCACAGAGCACAACTTTTGTTTAGTCTCCTTTAACCGCTACTTGTGGACGTTTATGCGGTGTTCGCAGTCCGTTTTTAGAGATTATTTTTCGTTTTTTATTTACGGTTATCGCGTCCGGTGGTTTGCGGTTGTTGTTCGTTAGTTTCGACTCCTCGGCTTGGTTTAATTTACACGGACAACACGGGACACGCGGTCGGTTCCTATTGTAATCTAAGGTTCACCTGGACGGAGACACCTGAACAGGTATGGCGGTGTTTGGTGCGCATCCTGTTCGCGCAGCTACACTTTCACCGGGCCTCCCTCCACTTCGGCTAAGCTCCTCCCCTTCGGGGGAAAATCTTCGACTTCTGTCCTGCTCTGCTGGAAAGGGGTTCAAGAGCCGTCCCCGCTAACTTCCTATATATATATATATATATATATATATATATATATATATATATATATATATATATATGTATATATATACAATAGACTCCCCCTAATCCGGCGTCGTCAGGACCGGGGTACAGTCAGATTAGAGAAAACTTATATATATATGTATATATATATTATTGATGTTTTCCGGTAGTGGGGTTGCTTAATTCCAGAGGGTGAATCAAAATTCAGTCT
This sequence comes from Gonocerus acuteangulatus, assembly GCA_946811695.1. Taxonomy (NCBI): domain Eukaryota; kingdom Metazoa; phylum Arthropoda; class Insecta; order Hemiptera; family Coreidae; genus Gonocerus; species Gonocerus acuteangulatus. The sequence continues at coordinate 88,751,672 of OX328128.1, read as the reverse complement.
TCCCACAAATTTTCTCTTTATTTTGCACCTTTCAACACAAATGTGCCATTATCAGGTGCTAACAACAAATAAAAACATGCATTAATATTATTTGACTCCTTAATAACAATTAATATTGTTTGACTGTTGTTGGACAGTAATTAGTCTAATTAATAGTTAGAATTTATAAAGCAAACGGTGATAGTATAAATTGGAACATAATGTTATAGATTACAGTTTTTTAGTAAATAATTACAAATTCATAAACTAAGGTGTAACATTATGTTCCAATTTATACTATCACCGTTTGCTTTATAAATTCTAACTATTAATTAGACTAATTACTGTCCAACAACAGTCAAACAATATTAATTGTTATTAAGGAGTCAAAGAATATTAATGCATGTTTTTATTTGTTGTTAGCACCTGATGATGGCACATTTGTGTTGAAAGGCCTTGTGCAAAATAAAGAGAAAATTTGTGGGAAGACTGAATTTTGATTCACCCTCTAGGGATGGATATATATATATATATATATATATATATATATATATATATATAATCTTGTATAAGTAAAATTTAGGTACCGAATTATAATATAAATTCAAAATATGTATTATTTACAAGTTCGTAGGCATATTAAGGTTTCAAGGAATAAAATTATGTAGACTGTTAAACTAAATAAAAAATATTTAATTACTAACTAAATCACATACGTATACATATATTATTAAAATATCAAAATCTAGTTAGATGGAAAATCAGGCGTTCCAGCCGCAGGTGCCTTAGTAGGAACATTTATTTTCTTAGTTGAAACACATGTTGCTGCCTCTAAAACGAAACATACATGCCTTCTTTGACTTGCATTCAATGAAATACCACGGAACATATGTTTGGCTAGCTAGGAAGGAAAGGTTTTCTAGGAACCCTCGAGCAGGCCAGTTCCGAGATCCGTCACTCATTCCTCTCGGATACCGCCGGATTAGAGAGGAGTGCGATGGATAAGAGCGTCTACTAAACATATATATATATATATATATATATATATATATATATATATATATATATATATAGTACAGGGTGGTCTCGAAGGAAATCGCCATACTTGAGGGGTGTGTATTTGAAGAAAGTTGTAATTGCATTATTTTCCTAGATATAGGCGTTACAGTGTTTTATTGTCTAAACGCAAGTTTTTGACAATTTGTGTGCTATTTGTCTTACACGTCATAAAATTTGTTTATTTTGATGACATTTTCAAAATCTGCATCAAATTTCCTATAAGATCTGATGTACTTTGTGCAAACATTTCTCAAACCAAATTCACAGCAGCCACCAAAAACAAATAACTTATCACGAAATAAATGTTTTTCATTTTTAATGTTCCACGGACAGCACGAACATTTTTTTGGTTAGTTAGATGGGACACTTAGAAAAGTTGTATTATTTCATTTATTTTTCACCGTGGCTAATTCGTGTAAAGGCCAAAAAAAGTGACTTTGAATGGGTAAATTGTGGACAATAAACACACACAAAAAAAATGGCCAAAACATATTGGCTCTTAATGGGTTAATTATTAAAAGCCCAAATGTTTTACTTCTTAATTTTTTTTTGGTTTTAATTGACCATGATTTATCCATGCAAAGCATCCTTTTTTGGCCGTCAACACAAATTAGCCATCGTAATGAAATAATGCAATTTTTCTGATAGTCCCATCTACCTATCAGTGGAACATTAAAAATTAAAAAATTTTCTTTCGTGATAAGTTATTTGTTTGGGTGGCTGCTGTAAATTTGGTTTCAGAACTTTTTGCACAATGTACATGAGATCTTATAGGAAATTTGATACAGATTTTGAAAATGTCATCGGAATTAAATTTTTTCCGTGAACGATAAATAGCACTCAAATGGTCAAAAACTAGCTTTTAGACAAAAAAACACGGAAGCGCCTTTATCTTGGGTAATAATGCAAGTAAACATTTCTCCTTGGTGGCATTCAACTAGACTTTAATCGGCGACCACACCCCTCAAGTATGGCCATTTCCTTCGGGACCAGTCTGTATACATACATACATACATACATATATATATATATATATATATATATATATATGTATGTATATATATATATATATATATATATATATATATATATATATATATATGTTTAGTAGACGCTCTTATCCACCGCTCCCTGTAATCCAGCGGTATCCGAGAGGAATGAGTGACGGATCTCGGAACTCGCCGGAGCTTGATCAGTGTTCCTAGAAAACCTTCCCTTCCTAGTTAGCCAAACATTTGTTCCGTGGTATTTCATTGAATGGAAGTCAATGAAGGTCTATATGATTCGTTTTAGAGGCAGGGTCTTGTGTTTCTACTCAGAAAATATTTTTTTTTACTAAAGCACCTGCGGCTGGATCGCCTGATTTTCCGTCTGATGTATTTTTTGATAGGATGATATCAATCGGAGAAATATTAACTTGAAAATTCACAATTGTTAGTTTTGCTCTTTTGAAGGGGTTTTTGTATCTGCTTACCTAACGTTTTAAATGGTTGTTGCTTATTTTAATTGCATTTAACAGTGAAACGAGTATTTGACTAAAACAAGGTAAGAACATGTGAAACATTGTTATAGTGTTTCCAAGAGCGAACGTTGAGAAGGTAGGGGAAGGCGCCATGATACTGTCAGTTTCCTGTTGTGGCGCCTTAAATATATTTTCTCTTCGAGATTTTATTTTATATTTTTAACGAAAGATCAAACCCTACCAATAACTGCTACTATTCCTTTACTAATAGCACTAGAGATATGAACGAATCCGCGCTAAGATGACGCAGCTCTTGCGAGTCGGACTTTTGTCATAATTGTAACTCAATTTTTAATTGATTGTATTTCGTTTTAAATTGCATTTATTTTTCTCACCAATCGGTGAAAAAGCTAAAATTAAAAAAATAAATAAAAAAAAAATGCATTTATCAGTAAAATTAGTATTTAAATAAATTAAGGCAAGAAAATGAGATACTTATTGGTTGTAGTGTTTTTGTAGAAAAAAAGTTCTGATGTAATTTTCGATGGGGCTACAGTCCAGTCAACGAATGCTAAGGTGGAAATTTTTGGAACACAATTTTTCACTTCGTAACTTTGTTTGGGCTGGTAAGGAGGTGAACATATCAAAAGTCCTCCCCCGTAGCCTTTGAGCCGGGGGGAGGGGGGTTAGAAGGCCCCATTTTTCGGGTTTTCACTTATATCTCGGACCCCTGCGTCCTAGCGACATGACCATTCTAAAACAAACGAATGCTGATTACATATGCTACTGGTTCTATTCAATAAAGTTTTTCGATAGATCTTTAGTTTTCGAAATATCCGCTCTTGAATGTCTGTCATTTTGGGAAAAAACACACTATTTGCTCTATTTGACCGGATAACTCTTAAACAATAAACCCAAAAAATAAATGCCGTTTATAGGGTTGTAGAGCATTACATTCTCTTGAAGAATATATATAACTTTACTATTTTATGTATTTTCCTTCAAACGTGAAAACAGTTTTAATGTTTATCGTGATATCTGGCGACAACTGACCAATGAACCTTTCAATTTCTCACCATTTCCAGTCAAAGTATAGTCCAAAATATGCTCCATTATGTAAATATAGTGAGTACATACGTCCACTACTCACTATATATATAATATAGCAAAAAATATATAGTTTTGGGGCCATTGACCAGTTATTCAAACTCAATTAGATAAGATCTTGTCCATTATATTGGCAATGGTTTTGCTAAGACCATGTGAGTGCGTATATAACGTTTGAAGGAAAATACATAAAATAGTAAAGTAATATATATTTTTCAAGCGAATAGAATGCTCTACAACCCTATAGCCGACATTTATTTTTTAAGTTCGTCGTTGAAGAGATATCCGGTCGAGAATATAAAAACGTGTGTTTTTTCCCAAAATGACAGACTTTGAAGAGCGGATATTTCGAAAACTAAAGATATCTCGAAAAACATTATTGAATAGAACTTGAAGGAAATTGAATCAGCTTTCATTTGTTATAGAATGGTCATGTTGCTAGGACGCACAGTTTCCGAGATATAAGTGAAAACCCGAAAAATGGGGCCTTCTAACTCCCCCCCCCCTCCCCCCTCCGGTACAAAGGCTACGGGCGAGGACTTTTGATATGTTGACCTCCTAACTAGCCGAAACCAAGTTATGAAGTCAAACATTGTTTTCCAAACATTTCCATCTATAAATCTTAGTTACCTGGACTATTAGTCACTAAATTTCAGATTTCACGATGAACACTGAAATTATTTTTACGTTTGAAGGAAAATACATAAAATAGCAAAGTAATATATATTATTAAAGGGAATGCAATACTCTACAACCCTATAACCGTTATTTATTTTTTGGGTTCATCGTTGAAGAGTTATCCCGTCAAAAAGGATAAAAAATTTGCGGCGAAAGTGTTTTTCCCCAAAATGACTGACTTTCAAGAGCGGATATTTCGAAACCTAATGATATCTAGAAAAACTTTATAGAATAAAACTTCTAGGAAATTTAATAGTCCTTCATTTGGTACAGAATAGTTATATCGCTAGGACGCAGGGTTTCCGAGATATAAGTGAAAACCCGAAAAATGGGACCTTCTAACCCCCCCCCCCCGGCACAAAGGCTACGGGCGAGGACTTTTGATATGTTTACCTCCTTACCAGCCCAAACAAAGTTACGAAGTCAAAAATTGTGTTCCAAAAATTTCCATCTTTAACTGTTCGTTGACTGGACTGCTATGTCAATCGGAGAAAAAAGGACTTGAAAATTCTTAATTGTTAGGTTTACTCTTTTGAAGGGGTTTTATTATACACACACACACACACACACACACACACACACACACACATATATATATATATACATATATATATATATATACATATATATATATATATATGTATACTCCTATAATAGAGTAACGAATATTTACGTGACCTAAGGCTTCCCAACGTGAACATTCAATCTCTACGTCGTCGTAAGCGGACGAAGGAGGAAACGCGCTAAAAATAAGCCGAAGCTAACAGAGCTGTTATCTGTTATCAGCAAAGGATGGTATTTGTTATTTAAAACACCAGCTGTTTCTGTCGCTGGTTATGGCGTGTTCCTGAACTCTGACCTGCATTGTCCGTAGGGTCCAGCATTAGCTGTCTATTTCTAGTCTTGCAACACGTGCTGTAGGATTATGGTTTTCTTTTTTTGTACGTCTTATGTATAGGTAACCAACCTATTCTATAAGGATAGGGCTGATGCTTTTTAGCGGGCTTACTCCTTGCAATGGGAGAAAATACACAAATACCCACGCGCGACGATGACAAGAGTAATAACTAGGGAACGGATGTTCATGTAAAATAGAATTGAAAATATGTATATATATTTAACAATTTATAATGAAATATGTAATAAAAAATTGAAAATATGTAATAAAAAAGTACCAAAAACTCAATAAAATATTGAAAAGAAAAGCATAGATAACTAGTAAGAACTCTTATTATAAATGGAAAGAACAAAATGACTAAAACTCAATAAAATATTGAAAAGAAAAGCATAGATAACTAGTAAGAACTCTTATTATAAATGGAAAGAACAAAATGACTAAAACTCTATAACATATTGAAAAGAAAAGCATAGATAACTAGTAAGAACTCTTATTATAAATGGAAAGAACAAAATGACTAAAACTCTATAACATATTGAAAAGAAAAGCATAGATAACTAGTAAGAACTCTTATTATAAATGGAAAGAACAAAATGACTAAAACTCTATAACATATTGAAAAGAAAAGCATAGATAACTAGTAAGAACTCTTATTATAAATGGAAAGAACAAAATGACTAAAACTCAATAAAATATTGAAAAGAAAAGCATAGATAACTAGTAAGAACTCTTATTATAAATGGAAAGAACAAAATGACTAAAACTCTATAACATATTGAAAAGAAAAGCATAGATAACTAGTAAGAACTCTTATTATAAATGGAAAGAACAAAATGACTAAAACTCTATAACATATTGAAAAGAAAAGCATAGATAACTAGTAAGAACTCTTATTATAAATGGAAAGAACAAAATGACTAAAACTCAATAAAATATTGAAAAGAAAAGCATAGATAACTAGTAAGAACTCTTATTATAAATGGAAAGAACAAAATGACTAAAACTCTATAACATATTGAAAAGAAAAGCATAGATAACTAGTAAGAACTCTTATTATAAATGGAAAGAACAAAATGACTAAAACTCAATAAAATATTGAAAAGAAAAGCATAGATAACTAGTAAGAACTCTTATTATAAATGGAAAGAACAAAATGACTAAAACTCTATAACATATTGAAAAGAAAAGCATAGATAACTAGTAAGAACTCTTATTATAAATGGAAAGAACAAAATGACTAAAACTCAATAAAATATTGAAAAGAAAAGCATAGATAACTAGTAAGAACTCTTATTATAAATGGAAAGAACAAAATGACTAAAACTCAATAAAATATTGAAAAGAAAAGCATAGATAACTAGTAAGAACTCTTATTATAAATGGAAAGAACAAAATGACTAAAACTCTATAACATATTGAAAAGAAAAGCATAGATAACTAGTAAGAACTCTTATTATAAATGGAAAGAACAAAATGACTAAAACTCAATAAAATATTGAAAAGAAAAGCATAGATAACTAGTAAGAACTCTTATTATAAATGGAAAGAACAAAATGACTAAAACTCTATAAAATATTGAAAAGAAAAGCATAGATAACTAGTAAGAACTCTTATTATAAATGGAAAGAACAAAATGACTAAAACTCTATAACATATTGAAAAGAAAAGCATAGATAACTAGTAAGAACTCTTATTATAAATGGAAAGAACAAAATGACTAAAACTCTATAACATATTGAAAAGAAAAGCATAGATAACTAGTAAGAACTCTTATTATAAATGGAAAGAACAAAATGACTAAAACTCAATAAAATATTGAAAAGAAAAGCATAGATAACTAGTAAGAACTCTTATTATAAATGGAAAGAACAAAATGACTAAAATTCTATAACATATTGAAAAGAAAAGCATAGATAACTAGTAAGAACTCTTATTATAAATGGAAAGAACAAAATGACTAAAACTCTATAACATATTGAAAAGAAAAGCATAGATAACTAGTAAGAACTCTTATTATAAATGGAAAGAACAAAATGACTAAAACTCAATAAAATATTGAAAAGAAAAGCATAGATAACTAGTAAGAACTCTTATTATAAATGGAAAGAACAAAATGACTAAAACTCTATAACATATTGAAAAGAAAAGCATAGATAACTAGTAAGAACTCTTATTATAAATGGAAAGAACAAAATGACTAAAACTCAATAAAATATTGAAAAGAAAAGCATAGATAACTAGTAAGAACTCTTATTATAAATGGAAAGAACAAAATGACTAAAACTCTATAACATATTGAAAAGAAAAGCATAGATAACTAGTAAGAACTCTTATTATAAATGGAAAGAACAAAATGACTAAAACTCTATAACATATTGAAAAGAAAAGCATAGATAACTAGTAAGAACTCTTATTATAAATGGAAAGAACAAAATGACTAAAACTCTATAACATATTGAAAAGAAAAGCATAGATAACTAGTAAGAACTCTTATTATAAATGGAAAGAACAAAATGACTAAAACTCTATAACATATTGAAAAGAAAAGCATAGATAACTAGTAAGAACTCTTATTATAAATGGAAAGAACAAAATGACTAAAACTCTATAACATATTGAAAAGAAAAGCATAGATAACTAGTAAGAACTCTTATTATAAATGGAAAGAACAAAATGACTAAAACTCAATAAAATATTGAAAAGAAAAGCATAGATAACTAGTAAGAACTCTTATTATAAATGGAAAGAACAAAATGACTAAAACTCTATAACATATTGAAAAGAAAAGCATAGATAACTAGTAAGAACTCTTATTATAAATGGAAAGAACAAAATGACTAAAACTCAATAAAATATTGAAAAGAAAAGCATAGATAACTAGTAAGAACTCTTATTATAAATGGAAAGAACAAAATGACTAAAACTCTATAACATATTGAAAAGAAAAGCATAGATAACTAGTAAGAACTCTTATTATAAATGGAAAGAACAAAATGACTAAAACTCAATAAAATATTGAAAAGAAAAGCATAGATAACTAGTAAGAACTCTTATTATAAATGGAAAGAACAAAATGACTAAAACTCAATAAAATATTGAAAAGAAAAGCATAGATAACTAGTAAGAACTCTTATTATAAATGGAAAGAACAAAATGACTAAAACTCTATAACATATTGAAAAGAAAAGCATAGATAACTAGTAAGAACTCTTATTATAAATGGAAAGAACAAAATGACTAAAACTCAATAAAATATTGAAAAGAAAAGCATAGATAACTAGTAAGAACTCTTATTATAAATGGAAAGAACAAAATGACTAAAACTCTATAAAATATTGAAAAGAAAAGCATAGATAACTAGTAAGAACTCTTATTATAAATGGAAAGAACAAAATGACTAAAACTCTATAACATATTGAAAAGAAAAGCATAGATAACTAGTAAGAACTCTTATTATAAATGGAAAGAACAAAATGACTAAAACTCTATAACATATTGAAAAGAAAAGCATAGATAACTAGTAAGAACTCTTATTATAAATGGAAAGAACAAAATGACTAAAACTCAATAAAATATTGAAAAGAAAAGCATAGATAACTAGTAAGAACTCTTATTATAAATGGAAAGAACAAAATGACTAAAACTCTATAACATATTGAAAAGAAAAGCATAGATAACTAGTAAGAACTCTTATTATAAATGGAAAGAACAAAATGACTAAAACTCTATAACATATTGAAAAGAAAAGCATAGATAACTAGTAAGAACTCTTATTATAAATGGAAAGAACAAAATGACTAAAACTCAATAAAATATTGAAAAGAAAAGCATAGATAACTAGTAAGAACTCTTATTATAAATGGAAAGAACAAAATGACTAAAACTCTATAACATATTGAAAAGAAAAGCATAGATAACTAGTAAGAACTCTTATTATAAATGGAAAGAACAAAATGACTAAAACTCAATAAAATATTGAAAAGAAAAGCATAGATAACTAGTAAGAACTCTTATTATAAATGGAAAGAACAAAATGACTAAAACTCTATAACATATTGAAAAGAAAAGCATAGATAACTAGTAAGAACTCTTATTATAAATGGAAAGAACAAAATGACTAAAACTCTATAACATATTGAAAAGAAAAGCATAGATAACTAGTAAGAACTCTTATTATAAATGGAAAGAACAAAATGACTAAAACTCAATAAAATATTGAAAAGAAAAGCATAGATAACTAGTAAGAACTCTTATTATAAATGGAAAGAACAAAATGACTAAAACTCTATAACATATTGAAAAAAAAAGCATAAATAAAAATTAGGAACTCATTTTTCAAGGGGGAAAAAGAAGTTGAAAATGTCTATAGATAAACATTATTTTGGAAAATTATTTGCAACAACATGCATTTTTAAATTATCAAACGTGAAATGACGCCGGTCTGATCTCATAAGGGGAGTATACAGTAGAGGAGTCACCGATCAGGCCAATTTTTTTCTGGTGATTTTGCATCGAAAAATAGTCGACACGTGTCGGAGCGTTCCGTCCAATGCGCCTTAGGAGCTAAGAAATCAAATAAAGTAGGTTGAAAATTCATTATTTTACATCTCGAGTTTGGAAAATAATATCGGCATGATTCTTTCGCTTATTCGCTTGTTTTAGAGAGTAGATTAAAGGAATACTACAATTGTTAAACAATAATTTGTTATATATATATAGCTGCCAGCCACCTTTCCTTCTTGCAATTAGAAAAGAAACAGTGATCTAGACTCAATGAGTAAAGCATTATTTTATTTCTCGGTTTTCCCCTTAGTTTTTCAATTACAAAATAAAAAGAATATCAAAATATGTAGCAAAAATATGGATTTTTGACAAAATAAGTAAAATAATAAACCTGCTTAAATGCTTTAAAATCACTTAAAACGTGCAAATTCAATCAAAAATTTCGATTCAAGCAGCAGGAAAAAATATGTAAATACAATAACATCCGTTCCTAACAAACCTAATAACTAACAACTATTATCCGGCGTCGCCAAAGAGACATTTTTATGTCCAAGACCAAACGGACCACGAAAATATCACTGGTTCTGATTTGTATATCGATGGCCACAGGGAATAAGGTGGCAAATGGAAAAACTCGCAGGAACTGCGCGGTTCCGTACATCTCGAAGAAGTGGAATAGTTTAGGCATCACAAATAACAGGTAACTGACAATAGCCAACAGAAGCGGATAATTCTTAATCCTCCTTCTTGAGGAAGTCAATACAATTATGTACTGAAAAAGTACTCACTCTTCGACTACTGCTGAGAAGGCTTTATTCCAAACAACCAAACATTCGTCGTCATTTTAAGTTTCTTGTTTTACTAGCAAATTCATTTCACTGTTAAAATCAATTGTAAATATGTGCTTCATGGCAATTGTTTGCAGTATGAGGAAGGTTATACAGATAGGAGAATTCAAAACAAACTATGCATACGTCATCATAATTAGCCACAGCCATCTTGATTACCACAGCCACTTCAAACTTATTACCAATACCTTTTATAGTGTCTTGGCTTATTTGACTAAAAGACTAATTTTACTGATAGATGCAATTTAAAACAAAAACAACCAATTAAAAAGTGAGTTAAACAAAGACAAAAACAGGTTGAAAAGAACAAAACAATAACTTTTTAAGTTTAAGCGTTTATATCTCTGATTTACATTGTCCCATCGAATATTGCTTCAGAACCTTTTTTGTAGAGAATTCAGCAAGCATTCGAATGGTCACCTTCCACTTACCACGATTTACCAACCATTTTTGAGAGATTTACGAAAAATGTACGAAGACCCGAAAAGTTTTTATGTCTATTAATACAATTTTTTTTTCGCATACTTCCTTAACTCCAAATATAACCAAAATCTAAACATCTTAGTTGAGCTGAATTTCCAAGATGTAGAAAATATTTCAATTGAATCCCGCGATTTTAAGTACACACAAAAAAATAATGACTTACAAAAACATTTGTTCCACTTTTCTCAAAAACGGTTACAGATACCCCCTTAAAAATGGTTTCATTCGTTTTCCTATGTAAAGAAACCTATAAAACAAGTACCTGCAAGCATATGAACTCAAAAAAGTAAGCGTTACGATTTTTTTTGGCGCGAATTTCGCCCCAAACGCCATCTTCCAGTGGACGGATTCTGCTGGTTAACGAACTTGACCTTTCAAATTAGACGACACATTTTTGTACCAAATTTCATCAAAATCACACATTTTCACCGATCAAATCAAAATTTCGGGGGGGGGGGGGGGGCAGCCAACCCTTATATACGCCCATGTTTCAAGCGAGAATTATATATAAATGTTTGTTTGTAATGAGTAAACCATGAGCGATCTTGTACGATTGTTGGAGATGAGTAAGAGTTCACCATCAGGTATAGTCCAGGTGCCCAGACAGTAGTATGCTATTGTTGTCAGTAGTTTGGGCACAGCTGGACCTCGGTCTCCAATACTCCGTATCTTAAATGCTTCTCTCTTCGGTAGGTCCTCTGAGCAACCGACATTCCCAGTAGGGTCTTAATCCACCTTTGAAGCGACATATGCCACTTAGTAAGATCCCCCAGAGTGGCTTAGCCACGTCTCCTTATTATATTTAACACATTCATTTTGCCCCGTATGGGTAAATGTGTAGGTGTTTCAATCGATTATATTATATTTTAAACTCATAGTCTTGCACATTCCATCCTCCATGAAAGAAGTAGACTCAATACATGACATTAACTATGCATTAAAACAAGAAATTTCCTCCTAATTCATACTAAAAGTACATTAACCTAAACAAGCACATGGTCTAGTAGAAAAACACGATCTGAAGATTATGTTATGGAGGGTTCAGAGCAAAACTAGACCAAGTCCATTTTAGCACTTTCCTCCGAAGGAAAGTAGCTATTGAGGTTGGACTCATGACGGAATTTTTGAAAAATTTCTTCAAATCTTTATCGATCCTACCGTAGACACCGAAAATGACCCCCGTTAAAATTTATATATATATATATATATATATATATATATATATATATATATATATATATATATGTGTGTCTGTTAACACGATAGCGGCCAGAGTTTTTGTTTTTCGCCACGAAACTTGGTATATAGCATTCAATTAGCAAATGATTGAACGAGTTCGTTAACCACCAAAGTCGGTCCACCGGAAGGGGGGATTTACCCCGAACCCAAAACACTAATTTGTATATTTCACTATGTCAGCCGTAATATTTCTTATATTTCAACGAAACTTGGTATTCGTAGTGGTAATATAGAGAGAAAAGTGAGATATAAATCGGTTCATTAGAAAGGGGGGTTTACTCCGGACCCACAATACCAATTCGCCACTACCAGCCGTGATTTTTGGTATATTTCGACAAAACTCGGTATTCGTAGTGGTAATCCACAGGTAAATATGTGTTGTAAAAATAAACTAAATCGGTTCATTAGGAGGGGGGGGGGGGTTACTCCAGACCCACAATACCAATTCGCCACTACCAGCCGTGATTTTTGGTATATTTTGACGAACCTCGGTATTCGTAGTGGTAATCTACAGGTAAATATGTGTTGTAAAAATAAACAAAATCAGTTCATTAGAAGGGGGTGTTTACTCCGGACCCAAATTCCTAATATACTCATACCGGTCGTAATTTCTGCTGTATTGTAACGAAACGCGGTATACGTCGTGGGTAACTCATTAGAAAGAAGTGTTGTAAAAATGAGCTGAATCGGTCAATCGGAAAGCGAGGGTTTAATTTGTAATATATTTCAATAGAAAAGCCCGCCAGACGTAGGTTCACAAAGCCGCCGCAAGGAGCGCTTTCTACCACTAGAGTGACTGTATCCTGTTCCTGCGTCAGATCAAAAGACGAAAATATGAAGTTTTTTGTATTTATTACGTAGTGTAATAGGTACCATGTGTAAACATAACTCTGGAAGCAAAGTAATAATTGATCAGTTACTCATTACAAATTTAAAAGAGAACTATTCATGTTTTTATTTTATTTATGTAGGATATTTTAAGCAAATTGTTCTGGAAAGCAGTCTACACTACCCAAATTCTGAGGAAAGTGCTTAGTTATGCAGCTCCTGCGTGACGGACTTTTTGCCATTTTATGATGTAATGGGATTGTGGAGTACTATGAGGCTGTACCGTATGAAACGTCAGTTTTGGACTTGCCGATTTCTTTCAAATGTCTTGAAACTGTCGTGGCTCCTATTCCGAGTTCTTTGGCATATTCCCAAGTGCTTTTTGAGGGACAAGCTTCAACCCTTTCTTTCAGGTGTTCATTGTCAAGCTTGGTTTCTGGCCTTCCTCGCTCCTCGTTGTCAAGGTCAAAATTTCCACTTAGAAACCTGGAAAATCACCGGTAAACAGTTCGTTCATTCACCGTTCCCTCCCCGAACGCCGTGTTAATGTTCATACACGCCTCAGCAGCGCTATGACCGAGCTTAAATTCATAACGAAAAATAATACGGATTTCCGTTGAAGTCATAATTTAAGTTTAATTTTTTTATCAGAGTATTTCTCACAACACAGTACGCAAGTTACTGATTAAATAATAGGAATAAAAGAGCTTTAATTCTATATGAATAACAATGATGTTTGTAAATAATGAAATAAAAAAGGGAAAGGATTAAATCGCAAAGTAAACAAAACTAACATTTCATAAGTTACAGCCTGATAATAAATTTTTTTTTCAAAAATTCCGTCATGAGAGCAACCTCAATAGCTACTTTCCTCCGGAGGAAAGTGCTAAAAATGGCTCGTTTCAGTGCCACAGGAGACTTAGTCCTAACTTCATTATTTTGCCCCTTGTAGCAGTTCTTGCTACACATCTGGAAATCAATCTTATATGTTTTCAGAGCACAAGTAAGCCAACTCCAAGTTGTAACTATTTTCTGAACAAGACTATACATAAATAATCTCAGGGTTCAAATCTTTTTAAGACTTATACTGGTCAATAGGATTTATACAACGCCTCTGCAATTAAAACGAATAATACTAATTTTCTGAAAACTGTTTAACTAGTCCTGTCTAGTTGTTCTCTCAACCCTCCATATAATAAAAGATAATACACACTTATAAAGATTGAAAAAGGCTTATAGTTGAAAAGCTTCTGTAACAAATTTTAAAGAAGTCAGCGTGCGGCATGCCGCATCCTATTTAACTTGAAAATAAAAATATTTATATGAGGACTGAATAAAGCTGTTACCAACTTCCTACACACACATATATATATATATATATATATATATATATATATATATATATATATATATAATGACCTAAAAATATAGTATAACAGTGTTGCCAACATGATTTTATCTCTAACAAGCGACACGAGGTCGAGAGAATCAGCTATCATTATATATGTCCTTATACGATGGCTACTAGCAGACTTACACATGTTCCTCCAAAGAGGTACGCTAGTCATGGCGTTAGAACGAATCAATCGCGAACGAGTCCTTCAGAACGAGTATTATATTAGATAAATTTCGTCACGCAGGAGCTGCTAAACTAAGCACATTCCTCAGAATGTTGCAAGTCTACTCTGCAAACCTTGTTCTGTAACGTATATATATATATATAAATCATTCCTCTAACAAGTCACGAGGGCCCTGCGGGCAGATACTATAGAGGTAACTGATTTTTGACCATACGGTCCACTAGGGTGATAGTGTGGACAGTACTATGCTCCGACCGCCTGATTTTCCCCTTTAGTGCTTCGACGGCTAGGGTTATTTGGTAGAGGACGCCAAATACAACCCACAAACGAAAACACTAGAAGATAAAAATCTTTAGTGCTTGCTCGGGATTTGAACTCAGGTCTTCCACCATATCAGGTCCTCCTGTGCTCTACCACTGGGCTAACCTCGCCCCCGATAAATATATATAAATAGTTTTTGTTGTATAGATCCTAAGTTGAAGACTAAGATGTTGTAGAAAGTTGGTAACAGCTTAATTTACTCCCTAAATCATCTTCCTCAACTTAGGATCTACAAAAGCAGCATTTTATGAAGGAATAACTGTTCCCCGGCGTGCCTTGCCACACCAGTCTGGATTTCTAAAGAAGCAAACATATAGACAGCTGATTGACAATGTTGACATAGCCTATGACACTCCCCGCATCAACATCTACCTGTGTTCAAAGTTTGATCAAAATCGGTCAAATGGCGTGAATTTTTATAAGGAACAAACATACAGCTCTTAGAATTTGTTGACCTAGCCTATGTCACGCCCCCGACAAACAGTCAGACAAACAGGCACGTGATTTACATATATAGATATTCCAGAATTTTAGTATTGATTGAAAATGGCTTATAGCCGAGACGTCTCAAATTCTTAATGACTTAGTGTGCGGCGTGCCTCAACCTATGTAGTTTGAAAATATACTTGAGGACTGAATCAAGTTGTTACCTGAATCTATAAAAGGATTACCCGGAAGCCTGAATAGGCAGAGCTGTAATTAGCGAATTTCGCCGAATAACAGTTAAACCGGCGCTAATAGCCAAATAGTTGATGCGCCGTTAAAAACGGAAAAAAATAACAGTTAAATCCGTGCGGATTCTGCAGGTTAATGAAGTTTATCACTCATTCGAGATGAATTAAGTTTGTTTTCATGAAAATCGGATCGTTTTTGTAAACACTAAAAGGCGAACGGACAACTAAAGATTTTTGTTGTCATATTTATTTCTCAGGATTTCTGGATTGGTTTGTCTGATCTAAGTCATAAGCGCGTTCTTTCTTCAGTGAGCAAGGGCGTATTTAAGGGGGGGAGCTGCAGCCCGCCCACGAAATTTTGATGAAATCGGAAAAAAATGTCTCATAAAAACTTCAAAAATAAATTAAATGAGATCATTTAGTTCAGAAAAAAAATTTATGGGTGTAATAGCGTTTTAGTTGGATAACTTTTTGTCTTTTTTTTTTTTTTGTTTTTTTTGTTTTGGTGCATCGAATGATTAGGTCATTAGCACCGAATCTAAGTGCTTTAATTCACTATTCTATGTTCTAGAATGTTACTATTCCATACCCCCGAAATGCTTCCAGCCCCCCCCCCCCCCCCCGAAATTGTTTCCTACATACGCCCACGCCAGTGAGTAAGCAAATTCGGTATAATTTAACGCAATTAATAGATAAATGAATTGTTTATATCACGTTTCAGTAATTAATAAATTATTATAATGAACATTACCCCATATATTGCTGTTATCTTATAGGTTCTCATGACCTTTTTTTTTTGTTTATTTTTTGTTATTTTTATTATCCTTCTTATTATTATCCTTTGTGATTTTGGTTATTTTGATTAATGTACATTCCCATAAAACAAACATTTTCCACGTCGTGTTGCGGGTAACCCCTGAGAACTAGGTCCCTTCCCACATGATATTAACCCAAAAGATTATGAATATCTTCTATGTATAATGCTTGGTAAAGAACATGGAAGCCAAGACCAGAAAGATCACCCAGGAAGGCAGAATTATTTTTTAAAGCGCCCTACCATGTCGACCCGATGATGACATCAGGAATGTAGACTTTTAATAGCCCTTATGTCACCAACAATTCGGAAGGACTTCTTTTTCCGGTGGGCAGATTTAGCTAGTTAACTTGACTTTTAGCGCGGTTCCTCCCTCCCTCCATAGTGAGGAAACCCGCTTATGAGATTGACCTCATGACGTAATCCGGAAGTACCGACAAGAAAATTTCATGTTTCAGATCCCATAGATCAATAATAAAGCGGTGGTTCGAGATTGTATATACATATCGTCGGTACAATTGCAAAGTATCGAACGTGAAAAAAACACATTTTGCATTTTCAATCTTTACTGATTGCTGTTGGACTGATGGATGGCAAACTCTCGAATCTAAGTTCACTCAGTGACAGGGGAATGAAACCTCAGACAAAAGGTCGAATCTGCCGTCTTTTTGACTGTCCAAAAGCAAAGTAATGTTACTTACGTATTAGCGTCAAAGCAGTTTAAAGAGTCGGGTCTCAGAGAGCTGGATCAAGGAGTCAAATCAGTTTTTGCCAATATGGCGACGGGATTATCAACGATTTGGGTTAACTAGAGTTATGATATAACCTTTAGCTAGCGAAAACGCGTAGCACTTATTTATATAGCATAATTGCTATGCGTTTCCGCTCGCTACGCTCGCTCAAGGTTATATCAAAACTCTAGTCAATCCAACTCGTTGATAATATAGATCAAGGATGGTTTTTCGCTGGATAATGGACTGATAACCGATTTCGAAACAGTAGCTTTCATCCTAGCTATTCTGTTGTCGCTAACTCGCACAAAAACTGAAATCGCGTAACTAAAAAAACAACAACAATTGCGTGGGTAAATAAAGCACAAATGAATTGCGTTAAAAAGACAAAGGGAACAAGATGGTTACTATAAACACAATAGATGATATCTCTGATAGTGATTGACCAATAGAAATGCGTTATCCAGGATCCAGATCTCTGAACGAGACCCGCCTCTTTAACCTGCTTTCACGCTAATACCGAAGTAGCAAAGTAATGAATAAAGGTTTTTTCACTCTGGAAAGTGCAGATTTTCACATTCGATATTTTGCATTTGAATATACGATATATACGTATGTATTTATCTGTTCGCTCTATAGCTGGCTCAAATATGGTCCGATTTCGATGAAATTTGGCACAAAAATCTTTCGTCTAATTTGAAAGGTCAATTTCGTATACCAACAGAATCCGTCCACCGGAACCTGGTGTTTGGTACTAGTTTTATGGGTTACTTAACTAAGAAAAATGGATGAAACCATTTTTAAAGCAATATCTGTAATCGCTTTCGAGAAACATTAAGACACCAACTTTTCCAGACTAATCTTCAGTTTGGGTATTCAGAAACGATTAAATCAATTGAAACTTGTTCCACACATTTGATATTCACCTGATCTAAGATAGATAAATTTTGGTTCCGTTTGGAGTTAAGGAAGTATTAGAAATGAAATATTTCATTAACAGACATGAAAAGTTTTGGGATTTTCATTTATTTTCTAAAATATCTCGAAAACGGTTGGGAAATCGTGGTAAGTGGAAGGTGGTCATTCTGAAGTCTCTACAAAAAAAAAAGTTGTAATTTAATTTTTTATGGGGCGATGTCAATAGGAGAAATAGGGACGTGAAAATTCGCATTTGTTAGGTTTGCTCTTTTGAACGGGGTTTTTGTATCTGTTTATCGAACGTTTTAACTGGTTAAATTGCATTTAACAGTAAATAGAGTATTTGACTAAAACAAGGCAAGAAAATGTGAAATATTGTTACAGTGTTTCCAAGAGCGAACGTTGAGAAGGGGGGGGGGTCGCTATGATACTATCAGTTTCCTGTTGGGCGTAAACTCTATGAAGGACAAAATCACAGTTTATTTCCAGTAATTCAAGGTCTGCCATCAAAGTTGAAATTAACCTCAATTAAAAATAATACTATGAAATAGATATTGTACGGTAACAGCTGTTCTTTAACGTCCTAGCAACCTAGGCTTGCCTGCTCTAACCAACTAAAACTTTAATCCCCTCTAAAAATACTTAAATATTCGAATACCAAAAAATCCTTTCTTAGCGAGTGCCTACGTTATATAGGGAGTCCCAATGCAAAATTTTCTGTCGAGCGGTTTGGGCTGGGCGATGATAGGTCAGTGAGGGAGTGAGTGGTATTTGACAAATATATAGAAGATTTTTCACGAAAGATCAAACCCCACCAATAACTCCTACTATTCCTTTACTAAAAGCACTAGAGATATTAACGGAAACGCGCTAAGATGACGCAGTTCGGGCTAGTCAAACTTATTTTTACTATTATTATTTTCCTTAAAACACGGAAAATGAGAAGCGTGTTGTTTATAATAGCCAAGGTTGAGGAGGCAGAGCGAGTAATTTCGCTTGGCTACTGACAGTTTCCTGAGCATTGTGCCACATGAATCTTGATTTTCATCAAGATATTTTTGCAGAAGGCGTTTAAATTTTTCACAAAATATCAAAACAGGGTATTAACTGTTTCTATTTTAAGTTTTCCAAATAACAATAGGGATAAGAGCGGAAACGCGCTAAGATGGCGAATGGTATTCATGGATTATAATCAAGTGACAGGATAGCGCCATTCTTCTTACCTTTCAATAATTAATAATTTTGTTTCCAGTGTTTTCTGTTATTTAATAGAATTTCTGTGTGTTTAAATGTTGAGAAATACTATAGATAAGGAAAGGTGACTGAGGCCATATTACGTCATCAATACCGAGATTTGGGCCTGTTGTATCAGCTGTTTCAAGGTCACGCCCCCCCCCTCCATATCGCGCTACCCGCTCTAAACGCCTGTGTAATTAAAACTCTATTTGTACTTTTCGCTATAATTAAGGAGAACCCTATGATTCTTTTCGTATAGGAACATTAATCAAACGCCCTCTCATAATAAAATTCATGTTTTTAAACAACTTTGTAAATCATGCAGTCATTTGATGTTTTAGAATTTCCAATTATAACCCTACTTCACATAAAGAAGATAAGAAAACAATAGGCTAAAACAAAACTATAATCAAGAATTTGAAACAAATCATTAAACATCAAAACAAAAAACTAAATCATTCAATTGATAAACAATATGTTTCCTAAGAAATAAACAAATTTTAATTGTATCCAAATGCAACACTGTTAAATGTAATGTCTTTCATGATGGAGCAATAGAAAAACACATAATATTTTGTGTATTAATGCTAAATACTCACCTTGACTACAGTTTTCACTTTAGGTAACCTCAAACACCTGTTGAGGTGTTTTTAATAAGACACTATAAGTATTTCAAAACTTAAACTACATATTCTTCTTCAAAAAACGTTTTAATGAAAATTCGTTATCCAAATTTTCTAATGCTATATTTTTCTTATTTATTATTTGATGAAATTTTAATCAGTTTTTTTTAAGTGTAACGTTTCTAACAATCGATTTCTTATCACTGTGCCTTAATTCTTTATCAATGATTGTTTTCTTTGTTGAGAAAATGCTTACGTTTTAAATATTTAAAAATTTGTCTAATTTTAACCAAATTAAGACATTCGGTTCTTTTTTTTTTCTATTATATCTGAAAACTACTCTTTAAATTTAATTTTAAAACGTAAGTTAATGTTTCCTAATTGTTTAGAAGTATGGAGTTGAAGGAAACCTTTGACATAAGAAGATATGGAATTATTTCGTTAAGTTCCCAAGGAATATTTATAACTCCTTAATTAAAACGAAATTTAATTAGCATTACTTTTTATTAAGGTAAGTATGGAATTATTTTTTGTTTCCTTATTTTATACCTTTTTTTTTTTTTCAAAATAGTTTAATCAGGCTGCTTCATTTAATCTGTTAAAACCTGTTTATTAAATGTTTAGAACTTTATAGATATATTTAAGCAAACAAATTTGCTTATATATATATATATATATATATATATATATATATATATATATATATATATATATATTTGGCTTGAGACAATGCTACTAACTGAAAACAAACTGAAATTTTATGAGAAATTCAGAGAAAGTATGTTTACAGAATACTTTTGAGAAAAAAACATGCCAGTCTTAAAATTTGCCAAAAATCTTTGAACTCCAAAGATGGCAGACTGTTGAGTTTAAATACAATGTTCAAGACTGATGATATCACTTTCATTAACCATATATTAACCCTGGATTGACATTAACGATCAGTTTTACTCCATACGTTGAAAAAGTTAAAAACAAATAAATTTAAATTTTAGCATAAATATGCTTTAGGGATGACTAGTCTGGAAAGAAATGTTACAAAAACGTGTCGGCTGGCATTCACGCATGCACGGTGGCCATGTACGAAAAAGGATACTGTATGTTATAGAGTACATTTAATAGGTTTGTCAGATGGACCTAAAACATATTTATGTTCTTAAATTTTGAGCAGAAGGCTCTAAACAATTTTTTTTTGTTTTGCTTTTTTATACAACAACTATGTAAAGAAACGGAACATCAAGAAATAAATTCAAACAGTAATAAATCTGGGGTCTATTTTGGAAAAGGGGTGCCAGTGATTTTATTATATTATTATTATATATAACATATCGCACTAGTATTTCTAAAGTGTCACAACTCAAAAATTGGTTTTATTCACACCGTCATAGTTATGACTGTGAAAGACATGGTAAATATATCTTTATCAACCATCAAAACTGTATGTACCTAGCTTCAGAGCTTGTACGCCAGAGGGTACTTGTGTCACTCATCCTGTCTTAATCCTAAGGACCCTACATAGGCAAGAGTGACACATTTTCAATTGAGTTTTATTTTGAGTTGCGTCACTTTAGAAATACTAGTGCGATATGCTTATTAAAGAAAATAAACTTTACAAATAACCTCAAAACATATTTATTTTAATTTTAATGTCCATTTATTTTTAACTACGAATGTTAGGACGGGTTATCTATAGGTTACCACCCTTTTCTAGCCAGGATAGGGGTGATGCCTTTCCTTTTTTTCGAAAGAAGTGCCACTACCCCTACTGGGAATCAAACCCACGACCTTTGGCACGGAGTGTTAAGTGCTCACGCCTTAACCCTCAAAACATATTTAATAACCTTAACTTTAACTCAAGTCAAATCGCTGAAAGAGAATCTGCGATGTTCTCTAAAATCTTCTCCAACAATCACTCCTTCTCGTACCTCCCCCATATTAATCCGCATAGATATGAATCCAGCATGCTCCTCTTAGTCCTGTATTCTATCTTATTTGATCCAAGCCCAAAGAGATTCCACCCTCTGGGTGTGAGACCTGTTGCCACATCTACCAAGGTTTTGGAATGATTCAATACGTAATGTTTATATCGCATACCCTCCATTTTCTTCAATCCTTTGTATGCCTTCCAGCAATCTGAAGGCAATCCCTCTGGTAACAATACCACTTGTTTTCTTCGAGCCGTAACTTCATGGGATGCCCTTTGCCACAAACCTTTGTATTCAGTATGATCCTTTTGCTCTTATATTTGGTGAGGTTACCGCAACATATGTTTTATTTTATTTAAGTAAAATAATCACAGTTACCGATAAAATCACTGGCACCTCTTTTCCTAAATAGACCCTAAATCTGTACAATTTTTATTAAAATTCACAAAATAGCTAGGTAATGCTAAAATTCAATATTGTTCATACGCCAAATAATTATCCTAAATAAAATATTACTAAACTGAAAATATATTTCAAGAACAATAAACTAGAACGATGAAAAGCCATAAAAAATAGGAATTTTATTAAAATACAATCTTCTGCCCTATTGAAACTCGTTAACATTCAACACATTTTAGTGATCGGTGTTCGTGGCACATCGCCCTTCTACACACAGAACATAGCGTTTTTGTCTTCCTGTCACAACATAAACATCTCACGGGTTTGTCCGAGGTATCAAAAGATGTTGAAGGTCCATCAGGAGTTGATTCGTCTTCCAAAAGAAGCATCAGTGGTTTTGGTATGTTCTCCAGTTAGGCACTAACTGCCACCTGAGCTCTCAACAGTTGGTAGCCCAATTCAATGGGAGAATCTTTTCTGGGCAGTTTTCAGGCCGTTTTGTCACTTGAAAAGCCGTAACATAAAAGTGATTGACTTGTGAAGAATAATCGGATGAGCGAAAAAGTTACCCGTTAACTACACTATGGTGTAAAAAATACTCCATACACAACTTGCGACCTTCTCATGCAGCGATTAGCAGAAAACTGGCTTGGTTTATATTAGGTTATACCAGATAATCCACTTCCGAGTATTTAGGAAGAAGGTGTGATTTACAGAAATTAAGAAACACACCATAAAACAAAGTATGGGGTATTTTTCACCTGACAGTGTCGATCTAGGGTTAACATTTTTAAAACACCATAACCTAACAATCATTTAATTCTAGCATTTTAAACATTTCAATTTGGAACCTTTGGTAATATTATTTTAAAGGGGAAACGAGTAACTTAATTATGATCAATGTTGTGTTTATCTGTTTTTTACCTTACCTTTATTTATTTCTAAATTATGTTTCAAAATGATTTATTTTACTTGTACAGCAAATAAGAATTATTATTATTTTACTTGTGAAGTAATTAAGAAGAAAGTATGACAGGAATACTTGAGCCTTTAGAGTGGAGTACATTGCCCTCATTGGGCAAACTTCATATTGCAATGAGAAAAAAATTAATTGAATTTTGACACCATAAGTACCATGGGTCTCCCCTTGGTTTAGTGGCTAACGCCTTAGATTCTCTTGTGCTAATGGCCTAGATGTGGGTGTGCCGTAAAAAAAATAAAAATAAATAAAAAATAAGTACCATGGCACTTGATATTCAGTCTCGTCCATATTTTTATTAGAAAGCTGATGAAAAACTATATTGACTGTTTTGCCTTTAATTGCATACTAATTAGCATTATTATGAGGTCTCTCGTGGTCTAGTAGCTAGCGGCAGGAATTTTCTCATCTCACGGTTCATAGGGAAAATTCCTCGCTGCACCCTGGATGTCAGTGCTAATGGCCTAGATGTCGAAAGCCGTAAAAAAAAAAAAAAAAAAAAAATTAGTATTATGAATTAATTAATTTAATATTTCTTTACAGATAATGTAACCAGTTATGAGCAGGATTCCTGGAGGAAGAAGATAATGGAGTAATATCCCTCAGGAAGGATAAAAATATAAGGAATTGGTGTCCGAATTTTGCATGCCTAGAAATTGATTTTTTACTATAAATATTTTGCGTTAATCTGAAGGAGATCATTGCCTTTCACAACATGCAAAGCTAAACAATCAGCGGTAATTGTGAAGTTTAGGGGCCTTCTCACCAATTTTTTTTACTGGTTATTCTATAAGGTATTTCGATTCACTTAACAGCATTATAGTATTTATTAAGCACTAAAGTTTACTGTTATGCAGGTTAGGAAAGCTAGCGTAACAGCGATATTTGTAAACATGCGCATGTGCAGGGAGGTAATTTTGGGAAGAACTCTCATTTGAAATGTTGATAAATTATTTATTGAAAAATAATTGTAAATTTTAAGGGCCCCCTTACCCGTCGTAACCTAATGCCAAATAAATATAAAATATAAATACCAGGTCATTCAAAAAGTCCTGTCGTTTTTTGGGGGGAAATTATAAATAAATAAATATTTTCAAATAATCACCTTTATTCATCAAAATATCCACCGTTACAGTCGGTAACCTTCTCCCAACGAGATGGTAAAGCCCAAATTCCTTCCTTAAAAAACTGTTGATTTTTACTGCAAAAATAAGTGGTCAGTTCGTGAATTAGGTTGTCACGGTCTTGAAAACATTTCTGTCTCAGATTGTTGTCGAGATCTCTGAATAGGTGATAATCAGTGGGTGACAGGTCAGGGGAATATGGTGGGTGAGGCAAAACTTCCCAGCCTATTTCTGTCAATTTTTGACAGAAATTTGAAAAATTGACAGAAATTTGAAAAATTGACAGAAATAGGCTGGGAAGTTTTGCCTCACCCACCATATTCCCCTGACCTGTCACCCACTGATTATCACCTATTCAGAGATCTCGACAACAATCTGAGACAGAAATGTTTTCAAGACCGTGACAACCTAATTCACGAACTGACCACTTATTTTTGCAGTAAAAATCAACAGTTTTTTAAGGAAGGAATTTGGGCTTTACCATCTCGTTGGGAGAAGGTTACCGACTGTAACGGTGGATATTTTGATGAATAAAGGTGATTATTTGAAAATATTTATTTATTTATAATTTCCCCCAAAAAAACGACAGGACTTTTTGAATGACCTGGTACATAAAATAAAAATATAAACACTTCATTTTTCTTTAGCCTCCTCGAAATCTTCAGAAGCGATGTTTGCTAGATACAAATCCGCAATGACACGGAAAAATGTTTTTAAGAACGATTGTTTCAATTTAATTTCTCGCCACATTTTCCACACTTGATGGAATTGGTTAGAAGCTTATTGTCGACTAAAAAATTTAATAATACTTCTTTCTTGTAAAAAATTGCTATACATTTTTGCAACTTCATTATCGCAAAAAAATCAAGAAAATTCACAGCAAAAAAATCGCTGAAGAGGTCCCTGAACTCCATAATTACCCAATCAGCTTCAGTATTTGTTCTACGTAACTTGATATGTTGGTCCATATTATTTTAAATTTGTTGTCTACGTCAATCTTGAATTTTACTTTCAAAATTGTGTTTCCTAGTGTTTCCTTAATTAATTCCTAAAGTTTTAAGATCCAAGCATTGCTCTTTTAGAATTTGGTACAAAGATTCACGCTCAGTCGAGTCAGTTTTTTTAAAAGTCAACAAATGTTCGTATAATAATATTATCACTTTTTCTATATCTTTTTATGGCAGGGGGTCCATAAATTAGTACACCGTTCGTTCTGTTCAACTACTTTATTTGCATCTTTTGCCCTAAAAATACGGAAAGGAACACATTGAAAAGAAAGATTAAAGAAAATATTTATATAATTAAAAATTCAAAAACAGCTATGAATAAAAAAAAAAAAGATTTAAAAAATGTCCATCAAATTTTCTATAGTATTATATGTTAAACCTTTTGAAAACTTACCTGTAATCGATAATATTTTAAAAAAGAATTGATAAAATACGGCCATATTTATAGGCACAGATTACATGTCAGTATTACGCCTGACTCATCAAAAGAGTGAACAATTGAGGAGATATAGTCGACTGTTGAGATGAAGAAGGTGTTGATCATTGGGGTTCGGTCATTTGATTCAATAAAAACTACATTTTATTGTTAAAGTTTATTAATTTTTATTTATTAACACCAACGTTTCGGCTTGATATGCAAGCCTTCTTGGGGGCTATGAAGAAGAGGGAGAACTGTCTCGTTTCGTGGAGGCTACATATTAAGAAAAAGAGTGAACATGTGTAGGCTCCTTTACTTTGTTAAGCAGTCATGCTCATTCCCGGTTCTTGGGATAATTCAGCTCTTCCAAATCTCGGTGCAACAACGTATTACAATTTATATACTCAGATATATGACAAAACTTTCTAACACTCACAATTCACAAGTTCGGCACTTTCATGATGCTTCATCCAAGATAGTCAGCTCGAGAGTGGGTATTGCACAAATGCATCCAAGGATGCGTCGACTACGGCAGTCATCTCAAGTGCAGGCACTTAAAACGGTTATCTCACAAAGCCACTGCCAAGACCATCTAGATGTTAAGAATAGTAAAATTTGTTACTTCTATATTGTATATTTCTA